>JAQGBY010005966.1:0-13807 GCA_034698785.1 Mycogona germanica | reverse complement strand
GGACTGTGGTTCGGCGGTCCCGGGTTCGATTCCCGGCGCGGGCTCTCGATTATTCGATCCCGGGGTATTGGTGAAAACGTGCCTCTCACATAGGTGCCTTAGCACTGAGAGGGGCACAGAATCTTCCTGTTGTGATATACACTTCAGTGAATTAAAAAAAAATTATTATTTTCAGCAATAAACGATAAATCTATTTCATAAATCTATTGTAATTGTAATTTTGAAAAATAAAGAAAAATATTTTTTAAATAAGGATTTCGGTATTTCTCGACAATAAAAGATAAACCTTTGCAATCATTGTCAGGCTAACCTTATAATACTCACAGATGACGACGGCGGCCAGCAGGCGCACGGAAACGTCTGGAGCGTCGCAGGTAACGAAAATGGGTTTGAGTACGTAGATGGCGAAAGTGAGCGCCACGATGGCCTGCGAGCAGGGCCTCACGATCATGCACTCGACCCACAGACGGATGAAGGCGAGGAAGCGGCCGAACGACACCATGATGTAGGCATAGTCGGCGCCCGTCTTGCGGATCATGCAGCCCAGCTCGGCGTAGCAGTAGGCGCCGATCATGCTGAACACGCCGCACGCCGTCCACACGATGAGCGCCATGTTCACGCTGCCCGTGTTCTTGAGCACGCCGGTCGGTGCCACGAAGATGCCGGACCCGATGATGGAGCCCACGATCACGCTCACGCCGTTCATCAGGCTCATCTTAGGCTTGAGACCCACCACCTCGCTGGTGTCGCGCTCCTTGGCCAGCACCTCGCAGCCAGCTCCACCTCCACCCGGCTCGGCCAACGGCACGGACTCGTAGCGCGCGTTGTCGCTCTTGGTCGGACTGGACGCCATGTTTGTTGGCTCTCGTGACCCGATGTGTCCCGCAGTTCAAATGAGTTAGTTCTAAATAAATCGTCCACTTGGAATCGCACGTGGTACGCGATCCAAATCGGCACGTGGATGATTTACCCAATTCCTAGGTGGGTACGTGGTCCTGGTTAGCGCTGGGCGTGAGCGATGAGGAAGAGGCGGGGCACGTGGAGGTATTTTCACGAAAACGACAGAGAAAAAAAAGGCACGTGATTTTTGTTACAGTCAACGTTAAAGTTGTACGTGAGGTCCGAGACAAGAACTTTGGGAGATATCGGCGTGAAACACAAGAACGTGAATGGAGGCGAAACAATAGTTAAACGTTGTGCACACGTGGACTATATTCTGAGCCGGCACTCACAAACTAGTTTCACGTGTTGTAATTACTGTTGCTAGTTCAACTCTCGTCGAACAAGTCTTTCAGACTCGGGCGAGAGAGAGAGTCGGGATGAGAAGATAAGATGAGGGAGAGAAGTCTGCCGGTTATCGCTGACGTGTTCTCGCGGCGACGCTCGTCCCGCAAAAGACGTGGTGGGGACAAAGATGTTGGCGGCGGCGTCGTCGTCGTCGTTCTCACTCCACACGCGCCGTTATTCCCCTCGAGCACACACAGGTCGTCTGCGCGAGCTTTCCGAGAAGGCTGCGACACCACCACGCGACACGTGTGCGAAATGTAGCGTGGAGGCGCTAGATGTGTTCCCGGGCGCGAGCTAGCGAGCGCGCAACACGAGGAACTCGCGAAAATGGCGTGCGCGGAGTTGACGTTGCGCGTTCTAAAACTGAACGGACCCCACGTGACTCAGGACAATTTCCAAGGCTGTCCGGTGCGGAAGGCGAGGGGTGGGTGGTGGTGATGGAGACGGGGATCGCAGGGAGTGTTCTGGAAGAGAGAGAGATAGAGGGTATTTTTTGGTCCGGGAATATCACACGCTGTCGTGATAGTTCATCGATACACTTCGACTCGCGACAAAATAGCTTGGTCAAAAATGTATTTCTGAATGCGCTAGATTTTTTTTAATTTTGATAGTCTTATATAAAATATTTGTAGGATGAGGGTGTAGGATGGTGCATGGTATACTGGTATTTTGGTCGATTGGAAGACGTTGGGTTATTGGTCGTGTTGTGTGAGACGGTAAGTTTTTCTGTACTTTTTTTTTTTGCAGTGGAGCACTAGACTTGGTCCTTAGCTGTCCCTCGCTCGAAATTGTGCTTCCGGACAATCCCTGTGGCAACTATTGCCGATCTGCAACGATACACGAGAAATAAAAACAATTGTAAGAAGTTGATGGTTCCTTGAGAGTTGGTTGACGAGAGGAGGAGGAACAAATTTTGAATTGTGAGTTTGCACAAAATTAAATATTCTAGATTTTCTTTTAACCAAATTGTAGAAAGCGGACAGATATAAGCAGAGTATTTCAGCACATCAATTACCAAAGCCAAAAAAATAAGTAGATTGATAATTGTTAATGGCAAAGCCCACTCAAGGGTTTATTACAAGATGGCGCTTATTTCGTCATAGTCAAATTTTGTCGATAAAACTGCTTACACTCCGCCAAATGCAAATTGATCGACAGGAGCTGGAAACGCTTGTTGGGAGATAGTCCCAATAAGCAAATTATCGATACCATCGATATTTCTTCGATCTATAAATTCTGTCGCGGTGAGGCTGTCTGGACCTAAAAATCGATTAATTAACAGCAACCAGCAAGGGGACCATTTTGGACTCGATCTTCCTCAGTGGAGTTGTGATTGGTTGATTTGGATCACGTGACGGTAACGTGACCCAAATCAGCCAATCACAGCTTGAGGAAGATAAACTCCACTGAGGAAGATTGAGTCCAAAATGGGCTCCCTGATGTCAAGAGCGCCACCAGAGAACGCACATCAATAACTGTTAGGATTGGACGCAGGAATAGCGGTATCAGTTTGTGATCCGTTAATTACTGTAGAAAATCGATTCAAAATTACATGGATGCCACTTTTCTAATTGTCCATCCCTTTCGGGCGCACTTTATCTATCCCTAACAAGGCTAAATGGCTGTGCCAACAGCTGCGCCGCATGTGTCTAGTGGTCGGTGGGGCTGGATCGTAAAATTTACCGTCTGGCTTTCAATTATTTCCGAGGAACCATTAACACGATTTAACTTTTGACGTTTTGCTCTATTTTTGCCTTATTTGTCACACAAATTTCATTTTCGCAGTTTGTCCGACTTCATTCATATTACATGATTCTTCGCAAGTTATTGGTTTAACCAATATGATCTTTTTTAAAAACAGATATTTGAAAATGAAATATTTATTCTTGATAACTTCGCACATTTTCAGAAAGTCCCCAAAATATTAAGCATCACAATACCTCGACAAAACTCTGCACTCAGCAAACCAATGATCTCTCAACTCCGCACTTCTATTTTTTTTTTAATAAACCCTCTGCAACAGATTTTAGACTACATTCGTGACCGTGGGTTATTGAACTCTGCCAGGTTTGCTCAAAAAGACATACGCACTTCAGAATCGATTTTTGGGCTGGTTGGCTCTGTGAACCAAGGTATAAACCTTAGCGAGCGCGAATGGCAACCGTCGTCAACCTACGCCAACAAACAACGCGCCACTGGCGGTGAACGGAATTACGAGAGGCGGCGAGTGAGCTTCCTTAACCCACTGTGTTTTACTTCCACAGGAAACAGAAACCTGCCCGTATTTTAATTTAACCGATCCTACGAAATCAGAATCAAACAAACAATGATTTTCTAACAGTTTCATTCTCCCCTACATCGAAATTAAAAAAAAAAGATTTGTAACAACGATTATTTTTTAAACGTAGAAAATATTGATCACCCGGCCACCCCCACACACAGCCCACGCTCTAAACCACATGGACACATACGACGCCGTCTACATTAACCAGATTCCCGTCAGAGTAGCTGAACCCGAACTAGAAAAACCACTGATAGCAGTTTAAGGTTGCACAATCAGCAGTCATTGGGTTAATGCAGCATACATTCTGATACATTTACCCGGTTGGAGGTATGGTTAGCATGATCGCCAGCAACTCTGTAAACGGTTCAACCGATGTGCGACAACGCAGTTAAAATTCGTTTCGCGTGTGTATTTGATGCCGAGCGGAAATGAGAATGACGATGGCGTCGCTTACCTTGTTTAGGCGAATTTTTTGGTCCGCCGGCGTTGAATGGGGACGCGGGAATCCGTAATTTATGTGCACAAAAATAGGACGCTTTAAAAAGTGTAAACCGCCGCTCTCTCACGCAACACAAATTGGAGAGGAGACTGACCGGCGCGCCTCCCATCGGTCGAATCGCGCACTCGTTGTGATCCGTTCCAGATCTCCGCCCCCATCCTCTTCCGGTGGGTGTACACTACAAATGGTGGCATCTTGCAAATGTACGTCGATATATCATTTTTGGTACGAAATACGTCAAAATAATATATCCTAAAAACACTCATTGAAGTTATTTCCTTGGTGAAATGTTTTTACTTTTTTAGTTGCATGTTTAAAAATATTGAATCGACAATATCCTATTTTTCCGTATATTATACGGAAATATACGGAGTAGCTCTAAGAAATTCGATTTCGACAAAAATCGCTTCTGAAAGTATCTATATTTGTGATCTTTCATTTCTTTACATTTTTGATAACCTTAAAAAAATACGTATTGTATATTTGCATTACATAAAATGCATACACCGCTAAATTATGTAATACGGAAATATTAACAGAATGTTCAGACACCGAAAACGAATAACACACAGGATCTAATCTGTAAAGTGATTTGAAAATTGTGAAATGAAAAAAATGACTTTCTCGATTGAACATTCGGTAAAACGCATTTTTTATCAATCACTGTTGTCTCTGCAATGTGTGAGACATGTGGACACAACTGAAGTTCAACTTAAAATAGATTTATTTAATTAGTAGACAATTTAAAAACAATACAAAAAAACAAGAGTCTCTGACTCTGCAAAGGTCTTTGACCTTGATTACTCAAATGTCCTTCAACATGGCTTGCTCGATCTCTGAGCACACTACATGCTTGTTCACCAAGCTAGATTCAGTCCTAATTGTTCATTGGAGAGAATGTTTCCACTTAGATATATATAATGCACTGATTATATTTAATAATAACTGATATAGTTCACAACTGAAGAACACACAGCCAAGCTACGCCTAGTACATCCTACCTAGCACAGCCTAGCCACAAAGACCACAGGAAGCAATGTTTGCTAAATGTAAAATAGTTTCCAAATTACCATGGAGCTGGCTTGCCCCCTGATGTGTTCATTTCTTCAAAGTTCTGCCTTGGATGCCCACCTAGTTCTGTGGGATTTCCTTCACTTAGTTTCTTTGGAAACCACACACACATGATGCATCCATCTTGTCTTCTTTTTTTGAAGGGAGAATGATGGGCGATAGTTCCTCCACTATCCCACCATTGATAGTTTGACAATGGTTTGATTCCATCCCCATGTTGCCAAATGCCACCACTAGATGGCGGTGGGGAGGCACAGATTATATTTTCCTTTTGTGAGGCCAGTGGGGGGTGCAGTGCTGCTGCTGGCCTGAGGAGCCATTAATGTGGCCCCACCCACTGCCTAACAGGCTCCCCCACTATCAGGACACCAGAACCGTAACCGGTGGAATGCAGAAATAAGGCATGGACACGATGTGAGGTGCTCCTCCGGCTCCCACGTAGCTTCCTCCTTTGGAAACCCACACCAGGAGATGAGGAACTGATGCTGTCCCTTGGAGACACGCTCATTGAGCACCTCCTCTGCAGCATACCAAGAATACCCATCCGTGGAGGACAGCAACCCAGGGTGGTGGCCAAAAGGCCACTTGGGATGGCAATGCTGGTTTGAGATCCTTCACATGAAACGTAGGCTCTGAGCGTCAGTGAGTAGGGACAGCAAGACGAACAGTCACAGGAGTGACCACTGAGGTCACCCGATATGGTCCCCACCATGCTGGGAGCAACTTCCCTGGCACACCAGCGCTCCATTGGCACAGGCAAATTCGGCTGGTTTTCCCAAAGACCCAACCTCCCGCGACAAACTCAACATGCCGCCTATGCCAATCCACAGCTGCTTTCTGTGCTGCAGAGGCTTTATGGAGAATTGCCACGGTGGATTCCCAGAGTTCAGCCCGCCATTTGGCGAATGGGGAGAACCTTGCATCCGGTGGAGGCTGTGAGAGACCAACAGGTGTCAGCTGGGAACACCTGTCATCACTGACATTGGCATTTGATTCATTGTTTTATGCACGGTATTGTTATAACATAACTCAGCTGTTGCCAGTAACCCATCCCAGTCAATGGGGTGAGCTGTCACAAAGGACCCCAGATACTGCAACACTGTGCCATTAGCACGCTCAGTGATGCCATCACATTTGGGGTGGTACGGTGACATGATGGTGTGACAGAACCCGTATTGTAACACAAAGTCGGTCCACTCATCCATACGGAAACCGAGTTTGGGTCAAGCAACGCTGACCAAGCCTCGTATGTTGACCTCCAGTGCCACCCCTACTGCCCATTGGCTATTGTCAGGGTGCACTCTCATTGGTCAGGGAGAGGGAAGTAAGAGGAAGGATAGATTCTAGAATCTATATCTTACATACCATCCCCCCTCTCTGAAAAGATGGCAATCTTTTTCCTATTAATTACTGAATTATTTACCTTTATCGTGTAATCAGCATGATTGCCTCAATATTACGCAGAGCCCATATTCATATTCCCAAAGTTAAGAACGAAGAAATTACTGCAGATTGAAACTGCTGAACATTCATTTCTGCCTCACAATTTCCCTTTTTCCCAGGAATTTTTTTGCTCGCTCGGTCACTACCTCGTGCACACAGCCCGCTCACTGCTGCGCGCACTGCTGCGATCTAAGGCACAAAGAGGTGTAAGGTTAGATCACAGGATTGGCAACATGCTAGCCTGTCAAAACATTGTGGGTTAATCATCGATGAGATATGTCATCGTAGTGTATCATCAATGAGATATGTTCTGTGATTTCTGCCAGAAACTACCAGAAACTACCAAGTCAACTCTGACCCGGACAGCAGACGGTTTTTCAGTTTCTAGAATGTACATATCTTTGTCATAAATGCACTACCTCGTACGTAGTTCAGTAGATGTCCGCTAGGGGCAGGCTAAAATAATCACCCCGAAAATCCCGAAAAACAAATATATCCGGACAATTTTTCCCATTTTTGTTACCGTCACAATGTGACAGGGACTATGACCAATGTTTTTTAAAAAAATCATTAAAATCGGTCCAGCAGTTTTCGAGTCTATACCGGACATATAAACATACACACTTATACGCATACTCGTCATTTTTATATATATAGAAGATTATATTTCAAAAAGAGACACGCAAATTGTACAAATTATTGAAACATACGGGAATTAAAAACGTGAAAACTATTGTTTCAAATACTCGGATATTAGGTTAGCATCTAAAAATTAAAATGATATTTGTTTATATCGTCGTTCTTCATTAAATATAAGTTAATTATTTAGAATTTTATAATTAATTAATCTTTCATCAAGTATATTTTTTAACGATTTTCAGATAGTAGCGCGAAATGTTTACAAAGATATGGTCAAGTTTTAAAAAAATTTCGACATTTTTTGCCATATTTTGGAGGATTACCGAACTATTCTCGGACTGTTAGCATTGAACCTCTACCGGATGTAGGCGTGAGTTCGTCGTGCGAGCGTGCCAAGCGTGACATCGCTAGCGGATGCGACGTTTGCGGCCGAGCGGATGAGCGTGGCGGGTGGCTTCTCTCTTGTTGGGGTTCATCCGGTTCCGGTACAGGTTCAAGCTGCTTCTGCTGCTGCTGATCCGAGTAGAAGTGCTGGAGGCCCTGTCGCGCGGCCTCCGCGTAGCCACGGCCCAGCGAGGTGGGCTGCAGCCGGGGAATGTGACCCAGATAGCCGACCACTGGGGCCTCCGTGGCACGGCGTTGAGTGTCTATTATGGAATGAAAAATATATTTATGTTTTTTAAATACTTAATCTAAGCTCGTCAGTGAAATTATATCACGCATTGTGAAAGCCATCTATTTAGCCAAACGTCAAGGAACAAACAGATCAGGAAGAATTTGCTCCAAAATAGTTTTGTATTATTATTTTTTTATTCTGAGTAATGATGGCGGCCGAATGGTGATAATACTTATTAATTTGACTCGCTGGAGGCGAACTCAGGGTGAACGGCTACAAGATGCGCACTTTCGTAGGAAATAAAACTATTTCTTTACTGCAGAGCGAAACTACAAAAAACTACAGATGTTAATATTCGAATAAATTCATAGAAACACTGAGTTACAATTACGCGAATGCGTAGTATGACTGTGCTTTAATGGTACGAATGGATGGTAACTTTTACATAGAACCCGAGCCATGCAGCTTTCAGTTGTACGTCCGTTCGCGTAATACTACGCATTCCCGTAATTGTAACTCAGTGTTTCTATGAATTTATAATCGAATCTGTAGTTTTTTGTAGTTTCGCTCTGCAGTAAAGAAATAGTTTTATTTCCTACGAAAGTGCGTCTCTTGTAGCCGTTCACCCTGAGTTCGTGTCCAGCGAGTCAAATTAATAATAAGAATTATATTTTAGACTTGCTCCAATTTTCAAAGTAAGTCCATTGTAAGAGTATTTAAAATTCAGATCTCCAAAACATGCAAAGATAAAACGCAGTTTGACCGGTGCATTATATGATTGCCTCGTAGCAAGGGACAGCAACATCCTCGCCCGCCATCATAGAGCAGCACCTCACAGATCCGATCTCTTCACTCAGCTTCATCGGGTCGTGACCTCTTCTTATCTCGCCATGACGCCATTTATGTGTGACATCACTGATTCTCGCCAACTTCTTGTGGACAACTCCTTAACTCTTTAAAATGTTCAATCAACGGTGAACCTCCTTTTAGAAACATTTTTTTCTGATTTACACATCTACTTCAAATTAAGGATGGCGCGTTTAGGAATCTCTCGTCCTAAAAATTTCAGAGCACCTCCCTACTTTTTTTCCTTCTCCTTCAGCTGTAGTCAACCGCACTACAGGCGTTCTGTGCCCTTAATGGTGCTCAGGCACTATGCGAGTGGTGTCGAGTGGTCGAGACTCGAGAGATAGCGTGTTTCCATCAAAAACCCGTGATCGCAGTTTCGATTCTGGCCGACACCTTCGGAATTTTTTGGGCGAAAGACCTTCACACGCCTTCTTTCGGAATAGAAGTAAAATCATGAACTGTACGATATCGGGACGTTAAAGATCCCTTTCCTAGGCAGCCTAGGTTACGCAATATTTTTAGGTCGTCTAACTGAGAGACTTTAGGATGTTCAATCAACGGTGAACCTCCTTAACATACACTTTTTTAAAAGGCACTATGCGAGGGGCACGTCCAATACCCAGGTATCGAAATTTTCTAGAGCCCGTACCGGGATTCGAACCTGGGACCGCCGAGTCACAGTCAGTCGCAATACCGACTTGGCTACGACAAGTCTTACTTCCTGTCCTTGCGGCAGGCTTAAGTGCTAGTATAAAAACAATTCAATAATTTTGAAATCAGTTTATTTTCAAAAAATCAGTTTCTCTTGAAAACGTAAGATTACCAGTGAATAAAATAATTATTACTTTCGAGAAGCCACAACAAATATTTGGCGCAGCTAAAAAAAGGGTTCCTCAAAAATTGTTCCTCTACGCAAAGTCGCCTTCGAGAACAGACCAAATGAAAGACGAGTCTCCTCCCACCTTTAACTCGCGCACTTTTGAAGGAGTCCGCGTGATGGCGCACATGATCGTCGTCCACCACCGGCACCAGAGGAGGAAAGTTGGCCGTGACACCGTACTTGGCCGCCGCCAGACTGGCCATCAGCTCTGGAAGTTGGTTGGAAGCCTGAGTGATCCGGTCGGCCATGAACTGCCGCCGCGCTTCGTCGGCACTCTCCGCGTAGTTACTGCCCAGCTGATCGCGGAGGCGAGGCACGTAACCTGTAGCCAATAAAATATTTTCTTAAAATCAAAATTTGTCATCATTTCAAAATCTTTTTACAATTACAATATGTACCCGCAAGCAGCCCCAATGGAGGAGTATGGCCGGGGGAGGGGGGTGGGAGTCGAAGAACCATGCAGTTAGAACAGATTTTGATGCGCTACTTTAACAGGCCCTAGAACAGATTTTGGTGCGCTACTTTAACAGGCCCTAGATCTGAGACCATGCAGTTAGAACAGATTTTGGTGCGCTACTTTAACAGGCCCTAGATCTGAGATTCTGTAAGATTAGCAAACACTGTCGGCAAACTCTTGGAAAATAGGAGTTGAAATGTGGGTCGAACCGACAATATATTTCCTTAGCCATTTTAGTATGACAATAGATACAGGCATGCCCCTTAAATCCGCCACAGCATGGGAAGAATGTGTATCGTCATCGTCTTATCTGTAGCGTCAGTTTCCCACGGTTTTCTAGTTTAATTTTTTCATTTTAAATAATAGTTTACTATTATTATATTAGAATAGTTATCGCCAACTCTCGTTCGTCTTTTTCGTCCGGTATGTCCCGGGCACAACCCCCATTTTAGTATGGGCCGGTCCATACTAGTTTAAAAAATGTAATATGACAAATGGAAAAACAAGAGCCAAACGTGTCTAACTGTCAGCTTCGCATTTACATACATTGATATTAATTTTTTTATTTCATGGATAATTTTGTACGGGCTTCATCATGTATATCTTCCCCCCGTAATAAACTTTATGCGTTTTTCGCAAAAGCGACACTAGCGGTTGTCATTCGAACCTTTTAGGTCGTAGATGGGGAAGATTAGGACTAAACAACGCTCGGTTCGCATTGCGCGACACACGCCCATATTGCCCTATTCAGGAAGAGAGGTTTGGTTCGGTGGAGCCCCGGCCTTCATCACGCCCACTCGACCTAATCAAATAAAAAAGTTGCTGACCTAGAATTAATTTTGTTCACGGGCATTTGGCACGCGTAGTTGTTTGCCTGGCTCACCGATTAATGGCTCACCAAAGAACTAAAAGAACTAGATGCAGTTTACTATATGAAATGAAGAGAGCGCAAGAGAGTTATAGAGTGATGAGAAGATTGTTGGATGCAATCGGAGATCGGCAACAAGAGCGTAGATGAAACCAAGTTTATTTTCGCACTTCTTTTTTTTATACATAGACTCGTCGAAAAAATACATGTCGACGAGAAGAGTAATCAGTTATGCAAAACAATTGTAAACAGATGTGGTAAATGCAAAAGTTATTTAGCATAGTGTTTTGTCGTGACACGAAAATGACAAAAAATAAAACTGCCCGAGCTAGCTTTCGAAATCTCGTTCCATCCACGGGCGGATCACGACGCAAAAAAAGCGCGAAAATAAACTTTGTTTTATCCACGCACTTGTCGCCGATCTCTGATTGCATCCAACAATCTCCTCTTCACTCTGTGTCTCATACATCAACACATCGGCTTCGTACTTTCTTTTTGTTTTACTCTGTAGTCGGATTTATAATTTTGTGCTTCGAATCTTCTTTGAGCGGACAGGCGTTGTACTTTTGAGGGACATCACAGTGTCAGTGAACATCTCGCGTCTTATTCAGACAATCAGATCAAGAAACTTGTAAATTCCGTATGCAAAGGACGTTCGCGAGTAGACAACGGCCGTCACTCATTTTAATGAAAGAATTTATTCAGCTGTTGTTAACACGTTTGCGAGTACTTGGCGATGGCAATGAAAATGTAGACAAAAAATGGCACCCCCATTACTGAAAAAGAAAACCGCGTCACTGACAATGATACGCGAAAACTGTCATTCCATCTTGTGTGGGCAGCACCAAAAAAATCGATAGTAGAAGGACAAATTACAACTAAAAAAATATATATACTTGCGATAAATAAAAACCTAGTTACAGTAATCCGCCACAGCACGGGAGGAAGATCGTCTAGGGTTATATTCATAAAAATGGGGGTTGTGCCCGGGACAGACCTAGTTACACGTTGAGTATACTTCAGGCTTCTTGAGAAATTTCAATTGTGCATGAGATTGGGGCGAATTCCCTTTTAGATCGTGTGGTCTAATCTTATTAAAAGTTGAACGCACCCTCTCAAGCACCATTGAAATTCACGTGCACAATTGAGATGTGCAAAAAAATCATTCGAGGGCGCCTAGTAATTTCTTGTCGCAGCCCGGACGAGCCGATTCTGTTATATGTCTAAACGCACTCAACGTAATAACGAGTTCCGGTTCAGGGGCGAAAGGCAGAAGAAAGGCACATTTTGTCAATATTAGGGTGGGAAAACTTTGAAAGATCGTAAAAAAGCGACCAATGTTAGATTCTTGGCTCGTATTCCGAAGGGAGATGATAGTAACATTGGGGGAAATTGTGAGTTTCGCTTCTACTAGGGGAAGGAGACTGGCAATTGTACCGAGTCTGGAAATAAATGTTTCTTTTTGGTTAACCAGGGTGTTTACGTCATTTGCTGTCTCATCATTCCTGCCCTCTGCAGGAGACACTAATTAATTAATTAACCTGAGGTCTCGATCACACCCCTCCTTCCAGCACTGCATGCTGGAGTCACGATTCCTGCACCCATCCAGCATTGATGGATTGGTGCTGGAGCTGTGCCCCCAGCAATTAACATTTATGATGCATTTGAAAAAGCTGCATTTGAGTCATTTCCAAATTACCAACTGTCCATGACTTCCGGTTCGCAAAATATAGCTTTTATTAAAGTGAGATGTGGGTTTTGAAAAATCAATTCCCCGGTTAAAGGGTTCCTAGTTTTGCCAAGCGATGTTTACACAGCACATCAGCGGACCCAGGTTCGATTCTCGGCGCGGGCTCTTGCAGTGACTATAGTGAAGAGAAATAAAACACTATAGTAACCTATACCCCTTAATGAATTAAAATGAAAGTAAATAAACATTATCCAGTCACGTTTAATGATTATTAAGAAGGGTGAGGGGAAGCTTTTTACCATTTATTTACAATTTGATTGTAATCTGGAGTATTTGTACCGTTGAAAAGTTTGACCAAACAGGTGCAAGTGGCAGACTCTCTCACCTCTCTATCAAAACCGTTTTATCGGAAAGTGGTATTAAATTGCAGTTATCGGACAGGATCTGCGGTAGCATATTGGCTTCCGGTGACTGGTGAGAGTGAAACCTTGAACGAAGCGAATATCATGCGCACGTCAGCCCCATATAATAATACTCGTGCATATGGATTAGTACTGTTGCTTCATCATTGGGGTGCGTTCATAAATTAAGTACGATTCGTCGTAGTTCAGTCGGTATTGCAACTGACTGTGGCTCGGCAGTCCCGGGTTCGATTCCCGGCGCAGGCTCTCGAAAATTTCGATTCCGGGGTATTGGTGAAAATGTGCCCCTCGCATAGTGCCTAAGCACCAAGTGGGCTACAGAAACGCCTGTAGTGCAGTGATGGGAATTAAGAAAAAGTAGGCAGGATGACAACCCACGGGGAGTCCTAGTTTTCACAATGATTCATGTCGTACGCCCATTTTTCGGAAATCAACGCCGTCTATCGACAAGAGGGGAAACTACGGCGCACAGAGCCGCCAGTATTGTCGTCTATCGACAATTGGGAAAACAGACGATGAAGCACACGAGGCTTGAATATTATATTTAATATATATTATTATAATATATGAATATATTTCCCCTCAAGTCGATAAACGGCGGTCCTGCGCTTCATAGTTTTTCTCTTGCCGATAGACGGCGTTCACTTCCGAAAAATTGGCGTGCAACATGAATCGTTGTGAAAACTAGTAGACCCAACCCCACGAGATTGAAAAGCCTAACCTGCCAGTTACAATTACAATTACAATTATTACCCGCAAGCAGCCCCCAAGAGAGGGGCCTATGGCGGGGGTCAAACGACCA
>JAQGBY010005965.1:0-13808 GCA_034698785.1 Mycogona germanica | reverse complement strand
ACAGCAGCAGAGTGGCGCAGTGGAAGCGTGCTGGGCCCATAACCCAGAGGTCCGTGGATCGAAACCATGCTCTGCTAGTGCAGTTTTTGTGGATGTGTGCAAATTATAATTTTGGAGCGGTTACTCTTTTCAGATTCTGATTTTATCTGCGAATGTCCACGTACATGTAAAATGTAATTGAGAAATGACAAATTAAGTTTGTGTGTTCAAGCAGAGTGGCGCAGTGGAAGCGTGCTGGGCCCATAACCCAGAGGTCCGTGGATCGAAACCATGTTCTGCTAGTGTACTTTTTGTGGATGTGTGCAAATTATAATTTTGGAGCAGTTACTCTTTTCAGTTTCTGATTTTATCTGCGAATGTCAACGTACATGTAAAATGTAATTGAAAAATGACAAATTACATTTGCATAACGAAGCAGAGTGGCGCAGTGGAAGCGTGCTGGGCCCATAACCCAGAGGTCCGTGGATCGAAACCATGCTCTGCTAGCTGTTTTTTAATGTGTTCAAATTAGTATTTTAATATACGGACGTAATTAATGCTACCGGATTTCTTTAAAATTTCAGATTGTGGAGAAGACCAAATTTATTTGTTCGTTTTCGTTTTCATTTTCATTTTCTACCTAGTCTCATTATTGATTCAACACAATAGGAAAACCTATTACATCTTGTTTATTTTAGTGAATACAAATGACTTTTTCTTCCAGAAATTTAAATAAAGATCTTGAGTTCTGAGAATTCGCGCCCTTTTGCCAAAAAAAAAGTAAACTGGTCCACATATGGTCGACCCTGACGCGCAACACGGAAGACGGCAGAGACCTTCTAACTCCAAAATGAAAGAAAAAACATTTCGTCGCATGCTCGAATTAGATTAGTTTTGTCACTTCTGGGGTAAATCGAGCGCAACGGACCTCAGGGCTGCCTTACACTCTAAGTGGTTTAAATGTGACGTGCAGCCGAACGTCTCATTGCATCATTCAGGGACGATGATGCATTGCAAAAATTAGAAGACATTATCCGCTATTTTAATCAATCTATCGAGATTTATACTTCATCAAATCTTAATCTCATAAACACAGCTATCCAACTATCAACCATCCACTTCTGCCAACAGTTAGATTTTAGTACTAATGCTTATTTGGTGTTCTCAGCACTCCTTACAGTCAGTTCCACTTGTGGTAAAAATCGTAACCCGTAATCAGTCGCCAGCCAAGTATCGAAACGCACGAAAACAAAACTGAATATTTTGAATTTTTAAACGAGCGAATAATTAATTGTATTACAAAGTAATACTTTAAGTAGTAATAATGGATTACAAAGATGGCGACTTAAAAATGCATTTGCTACATGAAATGAAAATTACTAGACGGCTGGAATCGTCAGCGTTTTTTAAAGAATGTCGAAAACTCAAAAGTGACAAGAAAGTGAAATTAAAAAATTAAAGTCCAAAACTGAAGAAAAAAATTTAAACCGTCAGATTTGTGGCGAAAACAAATTCCACGACACAACGTTCGAAGCGGTACACGAACGACCCCGTGGGTTAAGACCATGTGAAGAAACCCAGATAGAAGGAGGACATCAAACTCTCCCAAAAATCTCTATTTTTAGCAGATATCTTAACGGGTCATTTATATTTTGGGCGAAAAGGCAAGAAAGAACACGGCGGCATGGATGCAACGCTTTATTACTAGGTGGCGCGCACGGACGACAATATTAGTAGTTTTGTTCGTATTTTCTGGCAGTTCTCATTGAAAAGTTGTAGCTGAATTTGCAAAAATAAAAACCATGGCACCTAAAACGGATCTCTCCCTTCCCATGCCTTCCAACACCCCTTTTTTCGATGATGATGATGATGACGATGATGAGGGAGAACTAGACCTTCCCTGAAAACGTTATTGTAAGCCTGTAGGTAAGATCTCGAAACCTCAATTATTTCTAAATCTTTTTGGGTTTTGACAAAGGAAAAAGGGCGTTGTCTTTCAATGTACGTTTCACAAAATTCAGTTTATTATTTTTATTTATGAAGCCTCGATCGTCGATTTTACACGACTCTGTCCGGTGCTCGTCCATTTATAGTTTTAGAAAAGGTCATTTTTGTGAAGGCGCTGGAAAAAATTCCTTTGGCTGATCGATTTTAAACAAAAACATGGATCGCAAAACTCGCAGCGATTGACGCAATATTTTCTGTGGGGCCGGGGCAAGCCCGCTCGGAGCAAACTCCACTCTGCCAGCCAACTATGGGATTTCTGGTAATCCTAGTTTTACTTCCTGTAGTTTTGGTCTCTATTTCGCCACCCACACACGCACACTAAAACCGAGGGCCAAGTTCCTTTCATATGTACACTCCAGAAGCGGGCATCTCAAATTTGAGACAAACTCCTTCAACACTCTATAATTGATTCCTATTGTCTTCCATAAAATACTGTCTCAATTTCGCAATACTTTTTAGTTCTTTAGGGTGTCTGAACACCTGATTTTATATCTCCTTCATTCCGTAAAGATTTGCACACTAATTTCATGAGTCCAGAACAAAATGTAGTGTATTGAAGATCTCCAGCTTAAATTCAACTACGTGCAAAAATAAGTCGCCTAGATTTGCAGTGTATTGACTCAAGCCATCCTGTCTGGATATATTTGTTTATTATTGTCAAAGACGACGCAGACTAGCAGGGAAATGTCTGGGGGGAAATCTTACGAGCTAAAAAATTGTTCGAAAAAATGTGAATTGGCTGTACACATTTTTTATAAGTCACCAATAAGGGTCAAACGTGGACGGAGTTTTTCGTGTTAAAAATGGAACGCATTCGTCATTTAAAAAAATATATTGCAAAAGTTGTGGATAAAAAAGGAGATTTACAGATCAGGAAGTGTAGAAAATACCACGAAAGACACAAGAAAAAGGGGGATAACACCGCTGGGCACATTTCAAGTGTTTTTTTTATGTACGAGGTCGATGATGGAAAAGCCCATTAAAAACATGTGCGCTCGCCTAAATATGGATGTTCAAAAAATCAAGTTGCTCCAAAACGGCTGGCACATCATTACCGTGTATTACGATATGGCTGGCCATATATTGCCTTGATTAATGTGGTATAAAAGAAGTCGACCTAATCTGCATTTAAATTGAAATAAGACAAATGGATGGCCAAAGTTAAATACGACATACAGTTAGTGCTTTCGATAATGTCTATGTATGGCCTTTGTGCGTGACAGTTATCCGTGCCCTCTGGTTCCTGACGCATCACTCGTAAACGTGGCGTTCCAAACCAACTATTAGTTCGTTGCAGTATTCCATAGTAAACCGATGTTCACAACATTACAGAAGTTTTTTTTATAGTTTGTCTTTTATTGTTTGCACATTAGGCATCTCCAGCGCCCAAGCGGTAAATTGATATTAGACTGATAAAAATATTAGTTAAGGAGGTTCACCAGTGATTGAACATCTTATAACTCTCCCAGGTAGGTGACCTGGTAATTTTGCCTAACCTAGGCTGCCTAGGAAAGAGAACTATAACATCCCGATATCGTACAGGCACGGGCCATAATTTTACTTCCATTCCGAAAGAAGACGTGCGAAGGAATTTCTCTCGCCCGAAAAATTCCGAAGATATCGGCCGGAATCGAAACCGCGATCACGGGTCGTGAGGAAAGCACGCTGACCTCTCAGTCACTCGACACCTCTAAATGGCAGACTCAGGGCCACGAGTAAAGACCATTGTGCGCCACCTAGTAATAAAGCGCAGCTTCTTTTTTTATTGTTTGCCAATTGGTCCGTTTAATAATTTTCATTATGACTTCCACGATAAAGCAGCCATACTGTTCAGCCGCCATCCTTAAACGGGATCTGCCTTCTACACTGTAATTCTGTTCAGGCCATGCTGTGGTCAGAAGTCATCGGAACATTGGCACTTTAATTCGTAACGGGAACAGGTTTAAAAATATTAGTCACTGGCTGTTTATTTTTTTTTTCGATGCTGCTTCCAAGATTTGTCGCAGCATGACGCTGCAGAACGGACAGTATCGAGTATGTGAAATCAGGAATCCCTACCATGAATATTCGCTTAACACAACAACCACAGCCCACAAATTCGCCCACACATCGCTACTTGATCCTGGGACCTGGTGTCCACTAATGGGGGGGATCACACATAAATTGTATTAGTGTTTATACGCACATCAACTGTTAACACGACCCATACTTTTCAATTCGATACCTTCATTTTGTATCCTGATTAAGTGATTTTCAAGAAACTGCAGCATCAAAAAACTATTCAGAATTATTTTATGAGCACTATTGTCTTGGTTATTAACATCAAAAGGTATCCATAGTTAAATTTAATCCTAATTTGAAAGGTGAATTAAATCATACAATTAATATTTATCAAAAACGAGAAAAGTGCCCGGCCTTACCTGGGTTTACAGTAACCACCTTTATTTTTATATTGAAAATATTATTCCGATAATAGTATGTGGTATGGTGTGCTTGGTTGGAACTGTTATCTGGTTTACTTGGTTGTCTCGTGAAATCGACGGCGTCATGCTTTTGATGTGGAGACGCCATTTTTTAAGTTTGAAGCGAAAGGGAGATTATCCAAAATTTTGAAACGGTTGTTTTATTATGTAATATTGAAAATTGAGATCTGAAAAGTGATCGCTAGCGAATTATGGTGGTGTACTAACGGTATGTTGATTTTTTTTAATTTTTCATTGAGCCGTTTGAGAGTTATTCTCTGGACATGAAAATCGAAATCTGTTTTATAATATAGGATAAGTTGTATCTGTTTAGGTGCTGGCAACATCGACATGCAATTGTATTAAAAAAGTATGTATAAGTTTGTATATATACATGCATATCTATTTCGTAACAATTCAGGTGGGATAATAAGATGTTTGACCCATTGATAAAAAACTGAGGATCTCAAGAGGGCTAAATACGCAGAACCTGTTCTGTGGCATATTTCGTTCTCGTCTCGACACACACACATAAGTCTGGCCTCCGATTGCACAGCCGGTCGACCCAATCACGTAAGTCGACATTTAGCGCATTAAAGTGAAAGTTGACTTTTGAGTTTGACTATAATTAAAACAAGTTGCTTCCTGGTGGCGGTGTCAAACTTGGTGTGCCTGTGCAAGCACCAATGGGAATCTTTAAGAGAAGCGAGAGAAAAAAAAATTGCGTTCGCCAAAAACCACGCAATGTGTGACCTAGATGAAAGCCTTTTACCATAAATCAAAAACCGAGCAATAAAATGAGGGCGCCACCGTCGCCTTATACAGGTTGACGCGTGCAGAAAACTGCGCCCTGGGCAAAGACCAAAGGTTCATCCCCCACCACCACCAAATTTACGCGAAACACATACTTTTATAAAATCATGAAGTGCTGACTCCCGATTCACAATTTTATTTTTTCGACTCCATCTCGATTTTATTTTTTTAATAAAATTTATATACGTGAAGTGCCACCACAAAAACACTCGATCGCTTTTTCTCGTTATGTTAAATTGAAAAAGAATCATTTTTAAAATATATATTTGATTATTTTATCGTTTTTAATATTGTTATTTTATTTTATTATTGAAAATATTATTCCGGTAATTGTATGTGGTATGGTGTGCTTGGTTGGAACTGTTATCTGGTTTGCTTGGTTGGAACTGTTATCTGGTTTGATTGGTTGGAACTGTTATCTGGTTTACTTGGTTGTCTCGTACAACCAAATTAAAACAGTGAATTTAAAAAAATATATTAGATAATTCATAAAAATATTTTTGAAAACTTTTTGTAAAACGTCATAAAATTAATACTTTTCTTTATACAGAGAAGCTAAAATTGACCAAAAATACGAATAAATATAATTTTGAAAAGGTGTTCATGGAAATACGCACGTAGGCTATGTTATATGCTTCTTATCACTGCGGACTACGCCTACGGCTGGCGCCCAAGGCACTGCCCCAAATGAGAGCTGAGATTCGGGGTCCAGAAATTGCAATTAATAGTCTATTAATTTACTTATACACGAACGTGTTCAAAACAGAGCGGTTTTGAATTAAGTGACATGTACATTCTTAAATTGAATTAAGCATATTCGGCCAAACCACTGGCGCATAAATAATTAGGTTGCACTCGTGTGTGGGGCGTACAATGTACAGTACATCAAATTACGTGAAGCCAACAAATCTGCAATTATCACATCAGAAGGGGCCTTGAATCCAAACTTGAGACTGCTATAGACACTGCTCTTTATCGCTAGATGGCGCAGATTTCTTCGATTCAGCAAATTGGAATTGCCGCCGCTAATGGCGCTTTAGTCCGCCAAATGCGCAGGGACGATTGTATTCTGTATACATCGGTAATATCGCTATCAATCTAGTTGTAACGAACCAAATAATCGCAAACATTACGATAAATCAAAACTTGTTTCATCTCATCATTTTAATTGTCACAGTCGTGACCAGTAGAACCAGTCGAGAAAAATATTTCATTCACAAAATCGCTGACATCTTCACAGTTGGTTATTTTCCAGCCGCCCGCCCGCCTACGAAAATATTTAAATACAGGGAAACGCCGAATTCTCGCTTCCTGTTTATATTGTGTTTATATGTCTGAGGCTTTTGGCCAGGGTTGGGCTAAATCCAGTAGTAGTTGTGGGTTGGAAAGGATGCCTGTAGGTCGTATACATGAGTCAGGCTGCGCTCTCTCACTGGCGGCAGGCTGGCGTTGTCACCCCTTTGGGCTCGCCCACGAAATTTTTGGAAATGTCTGCTAACCCTTGCTTCCACCATACATATACACTGTACATAAGACGCCAACGTCAACAAATCAGCAATCATCAAACAAAGATGACAGACTTTACTGGACACCCCAGAGGTATCCGTTCTACCGTTTTATTTCGTTTGGACAAGTCCGTAAATGCGCAGGAAACAGCAATTCGGAAAAGGTCTTTTAAAAGGAGTTCAGGAACTTATGACAAATTCAGTAGCCCTGATATCAAAATATTAACTATATCGTTTTGAGTCCAGTTTCAATTGCAATGTTTTTTAAATTGTATATGTTTATACTGGCAGAATCTGGCGTTGAAATTTGTTCAACAGTTGCAGTTTGAATTTGTGTTTTGTTTTTAATAATTGCATTGCATATTTTCCTTCAAAAATGCATTTCTTTCTATTTTAGGTCCATATAATAATATCTAACGTTGTAATGTTATCTGAATATTTGAAGAAGAGAAACACTACACTGTACTACACTACTACTGTACTGTAGATCAAAAATAGTTTCTGTATTTTTTTTTTTACAAAGTTAATCTTAACTTGTGATCGCAGCGTTTCATTTAAGCAGAACTGGATAGCCAGAGCTAACCCCTAATATATTAATACTTTGCACACATACAAGCTCGGATTGCACATCCGCTGGAAGTTGTTTTTGTGAGTATTTTTTTATATTAATATTAGGGAGATTTTAAGATTCTTAGGCGATTCTGAGAAAAATAAATGTTCTGGGTTGGTGCATGGGAAAATCAATTGTGCATGTACACATTGCATACATGAGGTATTCGCTCGAATTCAGATATTCCGAAACCACAATTGACTATTTTATCAAATTTAAAACAAGATTGAGTCTTTAGTTCGTCTTCAGTTAAATTTAAAAAATGTCTGTTAAGATTGGAATCTACTGATGTTTAGTATATTGGCCAACGTTTCGCCATTTTGCAACCGAAATCCAATCATTTAAATTTCTTTCAGAAAAATCTTTCAAATTTATTTCAAACATTGAAATCCTGTTTTGATTTCGATGCAATTCTTATAACTTAATTCACTCATCAGGTAAATGAATCTTTACTCTCACATATAAATTAATAAGTACACTCCAAATCAGGATATCTTAATCAGCATTGAACAGTTGTCGTTCAATCTAAGATTTTTCTGATGTATAATTTTTTACGAGCACTACAATGCATGTAAGGTTTTTTTAGACTCGTTCCAATAAAGAAGAAAACATGCAGCAATTTGCTAAGGGAAACTGTATTTGAACGGAAACATCAGAGAGCTTCTATGATTTATCAAAAGGGTCACCAGACGTCGGAAACGACTTCACAATGGCCGGCGTACTGTACTATTCTTGAAACTACTATCCTTGTTGAAGGTTTACAAATTACCAGAAAAATATTTAAATGAGACAAACTGTTGTGTTTAGTTAAATTAAGACAAATTGGCATTGAGTGTTTCGCGGTGGCTGATTCCGTGGTCCAAATCGGTAGAAGACATTCTGGTATTCATGAGAGTTTGGATTGCTTTAACGTCACGTCTCGAATAGAACCCTGGAGTTACTGGCCTCGCCTGGGCCAGTTTGATGAAGTCAGGCCATCGTCACAGACGACAGATATATCTTGGGAGTGTTGTGTAAGTGTGGTGGTGGTGGTGGCCCCCTTTGGTGTGAAGGGCGTGGGTACGTGCCTGGGTGGGCAAAAAGAGTCGCAAAGGAAAAGAAACTTGGAGAGAGAGAGAGCGGAGGAAGTTGGCCTCACAAATCGTACGACACCCCCCTTCTTCCGGGACCTCAATCTCCCCCAATTCTGACACGCCCGACTCAAGCACACGATCGAGAGACCTTCCCACTCTTTTGGTTTCGATTCTGAATGATTTTTCGAGACCAAAGTACGAATCACGTCAAATTATTCCCGCGTCCTCGTGCGAGGCGGCCAATGCGGATATGGCACAGGCCGTAATGTGGCAGCGTGGATGAAAGAAGAGAAAAACGGAAATTAACCCTTGAATCGAGTGTTGACAGAGAGGTTGCACTCCCATTTTGTGTGGATCACTTTTTTATAGCCAGCCCCATTCAAAAATAGAGCGGATGAGGAAAGTCCAAAAAATTCACCCAAACAACCTGTGAGTAGTAAGTACTGTCTGCAATAATTGAAAAAGTGGGTTGGATCCATCTTGCCACATTTAAGACATCTTTAACAAAAACATACATCACATGATCAGAAGATGATAACCTCAAAAGAGGTAACGTAGGATTTGGTCAAGAAGAAATGACCCGACACAAATTCTCGGATGTGTCACTTCTCACTAGAACGATTTGAAATCTTCGAGTATTATAAGTATAAGCTTACCCAATACACTGAAACTAAACCAAAAATCACATCAATAAATTATTTAAAAATTGAAAATACAAAATTTTGATGATCAACTGGTTCGCAGAATCGAATAAGTGTTTAGGATAAGTGTTAAGGATTCCATTGCTGTAGTCGCTAGTGGCGGTTGTGCTCTTAAAGTCACGAATAATTTTAGCAATTCAATATTCTATTTTCAATTAACACAGTTTCATTTTTTATTCGAATTACTATTTATTAAATGTAGGATTTTATTGATGTAGTCACTGGTTTTGCTTGCAAAAATGTATAAATGTATTAATAATTTTGTAGAAAATCAGGATACCAAGTACCAGTATCAATTGTTGTGAATATTGAAAATGTGCAGAACATTAAGTGATTTTATTTATCAACGAACGCTTAAAAAAGCAAGATCGATCAAACCCTGGGTCTATATCCCCCATTTTTAGTATCTCAAAAAATAATTATAATTCGTCATCGTTGTACAGAAAGCAAGAATAGACAGTTGAAAACAATCCACCCTATTTTTCAATGAATACATTCCGTCATTCCCAAAACCACACGTAAGTTAAAACTCCATTAACAACAAAAACTTCTGACCAGTAACACCACTTGTTGAGCATTGTGTCAGCGGGACACAATCAGAAGTTGATCAAGGAAAATAACTCGCCACACATAACACCTCTTCGTTTATGCTAATGCCATTTGCTAATATTAACATCGCACAATCGCCAACACCCTTTCGGTCGGGCCTTACTCTGAAGAAATGCCAAAACTCTTTCAACTATGTCTACTATATGTGCAACTGACGACAACCAATCCGTAAAGCAATGACGATTGTGCCAATTAAAAACAGTTTACACTTTTTGAAAGCCTCGGTGGTTTCAGTTCACCCTGTAATGCTCTACGGATGGGGCTATTCGTTAATTTTGAAAATTGCGAAAACGATAATGGTATGCAATTTTGTGAAATAAGGAGTATTTACATGAAATATATATGCAATCTATAAATGCAACTGAGCCTCGATTCAACGCACCCGCCATGTTTGTCTGGCGTCCAAAGAATGAAACATTACACGAAATCTTCCCTCTTCCGCCATAGAATGACGTTTACATGAAGTTTAACTTTCTACATATCTACATGAAGTTTAACTTCTGTCGCACGTAATCTTTACGCACACACCTTTTTCTTTACAATTTAATAAAATAATTCAAACTGCATTGCAGTGTCGCCAGTGTGAATTTATATTTTTTAAGGTTGTAAGGTATACAAGCTACTGAGGTTACCAAAAATGCGTAGTGCAAAACTGACAGTGAAAGTTTTCAACTTCAGACTAAAAAATAAAGAAATAAAAGATAGAAATGAGATTCATTATAAATGAGAAACATTCCAAAACACGAATTGCAATTTACATTTTTATACATGTGACACTAACGCTTGACATTTGCATATGCAAATTAGACTTCAACATGTCCTTGTTAATTAATGTGCTTGATTAATTTCTCAAATGTGAAAGGGGTGTGCCAACCCACACGTATCTTACTACTCCTTCAAAAACATCAACACCCAAACTTAATTTGCATCTGGTAGGATGATATAACCTTGAGTGGTCTCTCTCCGCCCCTATTACTCGTTACTCAGGCACCCTTCCTGCCCTTAGACGACTCGAAGAACGGTGGAGAGAGCAGAAAAAAGCCGGAACACGAAATACCAAAAAGGCACGAGACGACGAGGGGAGCCCTTGACCTTAGAAACTCCAACACAACAACTTATCCGCTAAATTGCTTTCGTTCCCATGCCACAAGTGGACCATCCTTCATCGTTAAAAAATGGTAAAAAAAAAGGGTCCATGACTGAAAATATTGGCATACCAATAATCGAAAATAATTACCCTTTTGGGTCACCATCCCCATATCCACATCCGACCAAGTCAGTGAATTATAAAATCTACAGGACATGTACATTAATTGATCCATGAAGAAGCCCTTGGTTGTGATCTAATAATGCACTCAAATACTATTTCTCTTTGGACCCCCTTAAAAAAGTTTCAAAATTTGCATTGAGATTCAGAACACCCAGTGCATGCATGCCCAATGTAATGCTCTCATTCGAAAAAAATGAGAACACACGATATTGCTGTATGTAAAACATTTGTCAACAGGCAGGGGTCAGGAGGGTTGGCTCTCTTCACGAGCATTTCGCGCAAGGAGAAAGAACGAAACACATTCCCGGATCAGCGAACATCTCGCTAGTCGCAACTAGTAGAAACATAAACATGGCAAGAGCGATTCTATAGTACGCGCGCGCGCAATGGACTCTTTTTTTCTGCTTCTTCTTTCAAAAACCCGCCAAGCCGCCAACGCGCATGCGCATTCCGAGTTATCGAGCACTTGCGTCTGGTACGAATCAGCTCCGCGTAGCAGACGCTCCGTAGCGGGACACCCCTGCGCGAGAGGCTAGAATAGCCATGGGCAGCAAAATAGGGAGGCCAACCTGTAATACAAGCTTATCCCGCGATAAAAAAAACCATCCCACAAAATTTGGAAAAATCTCAACAAAATATTTTTCACGCACTCCAAAAATCACAATCTGCTGGAAACCAAAATAGTTAGGGCTAGATTTCTACGTATCGGTAATTATTAAAAATACAAATATCTTCTCAACTTTCTTTTAAAAACAAATAAATAACAAAAATAAAATTTGAGAAACTTACCGCTGGCGATGTCACATCGAAGCACAGACATAAGACGAGGCACCATGGCAATAGCCAGGTCCCCAAAAAGTTTTTCTTTCGGCCCGTCATCCTTTAGGGGCACTATTTCAAGTCTCTAGGTCTTCTCGGTGGACACTCGTTTAACGATTGGTGATCGACATACCGTTTGGTCCACACACACCCTGGATTGTCAACAAGTAAGATTCACTTTTATCGGGAGGGGATAGAGGAGCTGATCTTTAAGAAAAAAAAGAGATAGGTGAAAAAGATGCGGGAAAATCGTAAGCGCGCCGCCGGTAAAAGCGGACGAATTTTTAGGCGGAAGGCCTTGCCTCTCTCTCGGTGATGCTGACAGCCGAGCTTTGCAGTGTTCGTGTTATGGTATTTTTGGTTCTCTCGGTGGGTCTCCCCCCGATGCGGCGAGAGAGAGAAGCGGTATTTCCTATTCGGTTTTTGCTTTTGCAGCGCGAGAGCTTGAGGAGACAGCTCAGTTGTTGCGGAGGTGCGACGGCGAGCATCGGGACTTGGAACTACTTTTCGTCTCCAGTGGTGCGCTCGGCGTAGGAGTCCGCGTTTTGTTCAGGCGGGAGGTTAGGCGGTCGAACGTCTGGGACGGGATCTCTCTCTCTGGATGATGTTGATATTACCCCGGTTTACTTCCCCCCCGCTTCCCTCTTTGCACATTCTTCGAGTTGCTGGTAATGATGGTGTCTTGAAGAAGACTGTTTCACGAGTTCGTTACACTTATTTTTTTGAAAGAAAACACAGTTTTGTGAAGGGCAGAAAGGATTAAACCCTTTCGGCTCTGTGATGGTCAGCTCCATCAGCAATACTTTGGTGGTTTGGTTATGCAAATGAGGAGATGGTGCGACAAAAAAAAATTTTCTTGGAAGGTCAAAACAAGAAAACCTAATTTAGTTAGCAATAATAATAAAAGAAAAAACAAATTGTCACTGGGAAAGTATATACTAGTGGATGTTCATCCACTATTATATATATACACAGTTTGTGTGCTCTTTGATTTGCACAATTGCACAATCATGTTGGTCAACAAATCGCCAGTCGATAATGAATATAATAATATAATCGACAAAAAGTATATTTGAAATAGTCATATCAAAGATTAGAAGATAAATATAAAAGTAACAAACAAATAATAAGCTTCGGCACCATTTTATTCAAATAATAAATGCCGTTATCACAATAAATGTACGATAGTACCAATAGAAATACGGCGATCAATCGCACAGAAGACTACAATGTCCGAAATGTTCAGTAATTTAGTTTTATGTTTAGTAACACTTTTACACAATAATCAAAATGAAAGTAATTTACATGGTACCGTGCGCGCGTCGCAATTGGCTTCGGAACTCCCGATCGAATTCGAAGATAAGCTATCGATGGATAAATAATTCGATGGTCGATAAATCGATAAGTCGATGGTTATTGCCATAAATACCGGATTATTTCGCGTACGAACAAATTTTTATTGATCCAAGGTACTTTCACTCTCAAAGGTCTTTGACCCGTACTTGGCCAACTTGGTGTGGTTACAATTACAATATGTACCCACAAGCAACCCCAGATGGGGCCTATGGCGGGGGTCGAACAACCAGTTGCATCTGAGCTATTTGTTAAGGAGGTCCAGAACTAGAACTAGAACCCCCCAGGAGCCGTCCTGGTAATTTTGCCTAGCCCAGGCTTAGAATAAGCTACCTAGGTAGGAATCTTTAACGTGTACCTGACAACGTACAGGCACGGGTCCCACGGCTTTAGTTCCATTCCGAAGGAAGGATCGTGACGAAGGTGTCGGCCGGAATCGAAACCGCGATTACGGGTTTTTGAGGCGAACGCGCTACCTTTTAATCACTCGACACCTCCTTAAAAAATAAATTTGACAGCGGTGGGATTCCAACCCACGCCTCCGAAAAGACTGGTGCCTTAAACCAGCGCCTTAGACCACTCGGCCACGCTATCAACTTGTTGGTTG
>JAQGBY010005964.1:0-13809 GCA_034698785.1 Mycogona germanica | reverse complement strand
AGAAATTTCGATTTGCGCCTTTCTTCGGAATGGAAGTAAAGCCGTGGGACCCGTCCCTGTAAGATAACAAGTACACGGTAAAGATTTATACCTAGGTAGCAAGCGTAGACTAGGCAAAATTACCAGGTCGCCTCCTGGTTTTTTTTTTTACAGTGGACATCCCAAATATTTCAATAGTTTTGTTTGAGTTTGTACATTCAAAAAAGACTTCTAAAATTAAGTGCGAGTATTACCGAAATGACACGCCCATTTTCAAAACTCAATTTTATTTTATTAGATTAGGTATTGTGTCCGGGGCAGCATCGACCGAAAGACGAACGGATTAGCGAATTCCATTTTATAATAAAAGTAATCTGTTCGAATTACTGCCATTGTTTTAGAATTGACAATAATGAAAAAATAAAATTAACAACAGCTCTTGACTTACGTGGCCCGCATTGTCACTCCTTTTCAATAACTCCAATATTTACTTAATTTACATACGAGCCTAGATATAATAGCAATTAATGCTATAAACAGTTTTTGCACAAAGAAATAGCAAAAAATGCTGCTGCAATCGATCGACAACATTGGAGGGCTCCTATTCAAAGTGTCACCAGAGGTCGGAAACGACTTGACGGCACCTAACAACAATACCGCTTGACAACAACCACATCAATAACAAATTCCCTAACATTATTTATTACGCTTTCGAATGCTAGGTGAAATAATCTAATGCAGACAGGATAACCTTTACATTCGCCACTGCTAATGGCGTATTTCTTATATTTTATATTTAAATACAAGATGTTGGGATATGCCAGGAAATACGCTCAATCAGAGATTTTTTCAATTATGCTCCAACTGTGGAATGGAAAGGATGGATTACATGTATGACGACAATCTATGTAAATAATAATATACTGTATGCATTTTATCCTTTCCATATAACGAAGAAATTCAATAGCAAACATATCTTCTTTCGTGAAAGGCATTTTCACAGCTGATTGTAGCAGACGCACTGTGCAATTACGTATTGCATCGGTAGAGCGCACCACCCGCAAGGTGGGAAATTTGGAATCTGAGACTCGAAATTCAAAAAGGATAATGTTATCCTTTTTATCACCAAATTTTATAATAATCGGACTATTTTTGACCGACTTATTAAACATAATAAGTGGGGTCCATAGTTTCAGGTTCACCCTGTATCAGACAATTTGACATATACGAGGATATGATTTTTTGAAGCGAAGAGAAACAAGATTAATATTTATAATGAAAGGAACTTTCGAGGTAGTTTATTTCTTTAGTCTATTGGAAAATATACCAGTGCATTGGTAACTGAAATGTAGTCTCCATTGCTCTAATCAATATTGTAATTTCCTAATTTAGTTTGAAATTCCAATACACTTTAAACGCATGTTCTTGCATTTTATGGGGGCAATTACGGTGATGCGGTCCGAAATTGCAGATGTGCAGAACACATAGGTTTGTTTTTTATGCATCAAATTAGAGAGAATGAGGCACATAAACCTCTATAATAAAACCCTAGCATATGCATTTTAGTGCCAAAACTGCGTTTGCTCGAGCGAATGACGTTTTTAAAATATTCATTTCCATATATCTCAGCAGGAGGCGTTTCCGAAACGCTCTGTCGACTTCCAGGGGGATCAAATCCCGCTATAACTGGATCGTTTTTTTTACACCCGCCTGTTCAGATTCGTTTGGTATCCATAGCAACAACCTTCATTAGGGAGGACTCAATTTACAATTGTGGGTGTGGATGCGAGCAAAATGTCATATTTGAACAACTTTTCCATAATTAGAATGACCGAAAAGACTATCGATTTTCTTAATTTTTTTAGAACCTGCCAAAATAACTGTAATGTTTAGGTTTGATTGATAGTGAATTGAAATTACAATTTAAAAAATAATAATTTAATGCCGGACACGATTTTGTTAATTTTTCGTTTCAATGAAGATTATAAGTAACTAGTTTTGAAAAATTGTAATTGTATTTGTAATTGTAAATTATAAAATTATATCGATTTCAGCGCAACCACTTTGAGCAAATTGGCTTCCACATGTGCATCCATATTTGATCACATATACAGATCACTATTAAACACCTTTTAAGAAGAATATTAGTTCAAGATGTTTTAAAGTATAGCTGAATCCGAATTTCATTTATTGCATTTCTTCGAATTTTCTTAAATTTGATTTTTTAGAAATATGTCAGACATTGTGCTAATTTGGATATAATAGTTTTCAAATAAAGATTATTCTTCATTTAAACCGTCATAAATTAGAGTGGT
Source organism: Mycogona germanica (assembly GCA_034698785.1). Classification (NCBI taxonomy): domain Eukaryota; kingdom Metazoa; phylum Arthropoda; class Diplopoda; order Chordeumatida; family Chordeumatidae; genus Mycogona; species Mycogona germanica. The sequence goes on along the minus strand of JAQGBY010005964.1, from coordinate 11,515 downwards.
CAAATTGTTAAGTATGCTTCCTGACAATTGAAGTTGAAAAAACGACGAAAGTATCACAAAAGATGCAGCTGAATTTTAAGTAATAGGTATGACATAAAATTACCAATAGGACGATAAGTTGACAGTGACGCAGATGATTATGAGAATGTCATTAAAGTAATGATAAGTAATTATTGGAAATAATTTAGGATAAACTTATTTCTTTTTTTAAAATCCAATGAACTATTAGTCAACCGCACTACATGCGTTATTTCTGAATTAATATCACCTAAATTTGATTATTTTCTTAATATTGCTGTTTATCTGTTAATAGTGTTGTTGTTTATCTTCGATCATAAGAGTCAAGATAAGAGACATGGTCATTTCGTTTCATATTCATAGGCCACAGACTTTGGTGGTGGTTTTTACCTTCCCTGATCCCTGATATCGTACAAGCACGACATACATGATTGGTAACATTGAAATATCTTGAAATATCGTGCTCCTGGTTCTGCAGGTGCGTTTGGACATTGAAAGTGAGATTGTCAATAATCTACGAAATAAGGATACAACATGTGCGGACCCTCCGTCTATGTATAACAGGGTCACAAGGCTTCACCGCCAATGCCGCTTACACTTCCGAGTACATTCGTTCGCTTTTTGTTTCGTCCCTCGCTGGTCCCTAAATGCCACCTTGATTCAATCTCTATGCCCCCCTACAGTCTGCATCACGAATGATTACAACAATTAACGTTGTCAAGTCGGTATATAACCACCCCTCGAAATGGCCGACGAATGATTGCTTATTACGACCGGTAACCGAACAACTCACAGCTACCTTAACCGTCGTCGGTGCCGCCGCCGCCGCCGCCACCATCGCGATCTACACAAAAAGCTCTTGTTGTTTCAGCTGCCCCGCCAATAGCTTGGAGAGGAGCAATTGAGGAGACAAAAGTGAAGTGAGGTCAGCTTTGTCACACAAGGTCACTTCAGCCAAACAGAAGTTTAGGTATATTGCAACAAAAACTAAATTCAAATATTCTCCATTTCGCTCAAGCTTGGCGGTGGGAACATTACAAGTATAAATACGTGTTGCTATTTACAATTTAAACTCATGTAAGACAATTATGACGAAATGAAACTCTAGAAAAAGTTCCTTTTTTATTTAATCTATAGAAAAATCTTGTAGAACAAGAAATCTTGAAAAGCTAAATAAAATATCTATTATACGATTATGGCTTTAAAAAACCCAAACCAGTTGTAAAATTTTGAGTATCTTAGTATCTTGAGTATATTACGAGGTCGTAATTATAAATGCCCTTTTTTAATTTTCTCATTTCTGTAATCTATCTGTTTTTACGTTTACTTACAAACGGCTTCACGAAATTGAATAAAATTTGAGATTCAGATAGTTTTGTAAATTTGTAGTCGAGTGCAAATTATTTCAAATCCCAGTTTTTTGTATTTCTTGAGAAATCAGGCGTTGAAGTATTAAACATTGCCATCGCTTCGCCGAAAAATTAAAATATGGCGTCTCTTCTTGACAAAAATGGCGCCGATCATCACGTGCTACCAGTGATGCCAGCGGCAGTTTCCACACTAGATCCCGAATTTCTAATTATTATTCAATTAATGCATCGGAGCGCTATTTCACAAAATAATGAATAACATATATATTTTCGTTATGAAAAGATTAGATTTTAAAATTGACAAACGTCTGAAAATCTTTAAAAAAATTTAAATCACGTGTTGCTGTGCCATTGCCATGACGTCACCTAACGAATCTACAATATCAGTGTTATAACGCGCTGCCCTGACGGTGACAGCCGAACAAAGTAGGCAATTTCTCAAATAACCAATAAAGTATTAATTTTTTCAATAGTTTGCAGTTACTTTTTTAGTTTCTTTGCATTAAGCGGACATCATTAACAAGAACGAGAAAATTAAGTTTGGCGGGTTTATCAGTTTTTATTCAATTTGAAATTAGAGTTTGGTAACAAATACATTTTTAACATTGATTTGTTCCACTTGAATTTTGGAATATTTTCTAAGCAGCGACATTGTTCCATTATGTACTCCTCAGTTTGTTATGCACCATGTGCAACGGTTGGTCTCCCCTCAGGGACTCCTCACCCACCCAATTGCTCGCAATATACTCTTCTCGCCTCTTGTCTCTCTCTCTCTCTCTCTCTCTCTCATACCCTACCCTATGTATCTTCCCCATCCTCCTCCTCCTCCTCATCACCTTCAGACCTGGGTCTGTAGTCTCTAGTCTCCTGCCTGTTATTTCGACCACCCTCCATTTTGCCAAATGCCATTCCGAAAAATAAAGGTTAAAAAAATCCTTTCACAATACTAGCTCACGAACGACAAAGCTTTTCCCACAGGCGTGTGCCGTCCTTTCTGTTCCATTGACTGCGTCGTGGACAAACAACAATCATGATTTGTCCGTGATGACCTAACCAATTATCATCTCAAAACTGCTACCATTCCTTCAGGATTTAAAAGATGTAGAAATCTGAGGAATAACCCGATATAGCATAAATTCAGAAAGTTCAATTGTATTATTAGGGATAAATACTGAGTGACTTGGTCACTCCGTTGTCCGGTTTGACAATATACGAGTCTGGGTAGTTTTGAGATCGATTTTTTATTTTTTAATGTGCGTTAGTGAGACACTTGACTTGAGGGGATTCGAAAATGCACACAGGACGCCGATAAAGGCCAATATGCGGACGTTGTACTTGTATGAATAAGTAACGACTGAGGGAACTGTAACTACGGTATACATGTGTACGCGTATCATCATACCCGGGGAACGTTAAAAAAAGAGACCGAGGTTCCCTCAAAATTGGTTGTCAGGCGCCACTGGGTCGAACACCTACCTATCCTTCGGCAGCAGAGTCATCGCTCCCCTTGCATCATACAAACAAACACCGTCTATCCTTGGTAGTACCATGGATCTCCTCTATCCAAATGCCGACGCTAGTTTTTGTTTACGGCCAATGTGTCTCTATTTAAGGGGCGTGTCTCGTGCGCAAATGACAACAATTGGTGATAGTAGATAGAGGCAGGTAGCGTCTTGCATTCGCATAATTGTGCCGATAGCCTGATGTCCACTAGGTTGAGTCATTTTGCGCGTCACAACAACCGGATCTTTAAAGAGAACTTGTAACAGGACCTATAAAGTTCTGAAAATATTCGGGATTATAATTAAGAAATATTGGGCAACTTTTTGTCAATCTCGAATGAATGAATCTCGAATAATCTTGTGAATGCAAGCTTGCAATAAATACCCGCGTACAACTAAAAATATAAAATAATTTACTATCTCATAGCAGCTTTGAGATGTGTCGAGAGGATAGCGTGTTTTCCTCGTAGTCAGTGTGATCGCGGTTTCGATTCCGGCCGGCACCTTCGGAATTTTTCGGGTGAGAGAAATTCCTTCACACGCCTTCTTTCGGAAACTGAAGTAATATCATAACCCGTACCTGTACGATATCGGGATGTTAAAGATCCTTTTCCTAGGCAGCCTAGGTTAGGCAAAATTTCCAGGTCGCCCTCTAGGGGGTTGTTAAGATGTTAAATCAAATCAAATCAACAAAATGTACTACTATCATAACCTGCATTGTCTTATGGTAGGTGGGTACCTTGACATTTGATTTCGTATTTTAAATCGGTGATTTTGTTTGTTGCGAGCAACCAGTAACAGTCACGAAAATTTCACATTTAAATAGGTACTAGCTTCGTGTTTTCGTTGAAATATTTAGCTTTATTTTCATCGTTCTCATAATCTCCCAGTATGCTTTATTTAATTGCAAACAACCTTGTTGATCAAATTACTAAAAAAGTTGAATTGATCCATTAGTGTTACTTTATTTCCACGACAATATCCAAAGCCTCAAACATGTTTCTCAAAAACAAGTATAACTGTATTAGTTTTTTATGCGACATTTAAATGTGAAGGTTTCATGAGGGGGACGTAACGCCTGTAGTGCGGTGGACTACAGTTGAGAAAAAAAAAAAAAAAACTGTACTAATATTAACATAGCAGGGCATAGCATCTCTTGTGCGCCGACTTAAAATACTTTATCGTATTGGTATGACCATGGTTCAGACAAACTGACGCGATGGCTAAGGACACAGTCTTGTAAATAGACACCGAGTATTTCTTCCTTAACCACTGTTCCTTGGCTTAGTATATCGCAATATTTATTGGACAACTCACAACTGGTACTGCTATCGAAAATATAATCGGGGCAATCGATAGTCAGTTCGTTGACTGATTCTCTGGGACGTCACCGGAGGGCGTAAATGACGCTCTCTGGCCAGTAGAGCCATTTTGTGAAACGTTCGTGTGTAACACAGTAAATCAATTTGCCGAGGCTATAAATTCCTCGTTCAGTGTACTTTTTTAATCATCGTGTCCATGGTTCACTAATTCGCCAATAAGCTGTAAAACTGTCAGACATATGCTGTCCGCAAAATAACTCGCGTGTCGCACATCTGCTTGTGTGGCACACGAACATTTGAGCAGTGTTCCCCATTAATCAATTAATTAATGTTTGAATGGTACTTCCGGCGTTTTGTGGACGAACGCCTGACTCGATTGGCTCAATTGAAATGTTATAAAGCTCCCTGTTCCTGCACGTCGTCATTCCGATGACAAAATTGTCAAGGTTTCGCATGTGGTCGATCATATTGTGTTATTGTAAAACTTAATTTGTTGTACAAACACGAGAACACAAAGTTGTTAGACCTGTCTTAAAAGTGCCGTGATTACTCCGTACAACAACACCAATTTTGTTCGATTCCCGGCGCGGGCTCTCGATTATTCGATCCAGGGGTACTGGTGAAAATGTGCCCCTCACATAGTGCCTAAGCACCATGAGGGGTACAGAAAATCCTGTAGTGTAGTGCCAAGTTGTATAATAAAATGCGCACAACTCCATTTTTTTCTAGGACCATGAACCTAGATGTTGCAAATACGCTAGTAAAATGGAACAAAGAAATACTCATTGACCATTCCAATTTTTCAACTTGTTAATATTGATTTATAATTGTAAGTTTACTGATTTATTCGATTTTAACATTTTCTTTGCACAAAAATGTTAATATGGGACAGAGAGATCAGATGGTTTCGGTTTTCATCGCTGCAATTTTAAAAGAAATTTATTTTTGCGTTAACGTATTTAATTTATTTTTTATTTTATCAACAATGGGATGTTTCTTAGGCGGGTGGACGAAATGTGTGGTGTTAGTTGTTCAAGTTCTCGATCTTTGTTTCGGACCAAAAAGGCGAGAAACTTGTTCGGAAATGTATTGTTGTATTGACAACAAGGAAATGTGTCACTTGAAATATCTAATTTGCTTAAAACGGTCATCACTGTATTTTCCTTTGTATGAATCACAGGCATCACGTCTCATCGAGGGTCTCGTATGGTGTCATGCACGTCTCAACCCCCCCCCCCATAATATTTTCAAACATATATGACTTAGGAATAGTTCAGCGATTATTCATCTTGTAGACATTCTTTTTACTTAAAGTATAATTGTGAGAATCAAGCTAGAACAATCCATCACTAGATGGTCATTGATCGTCTAAAGATCCACTGTGACAAACTTCTCTGACTGACATTCCATTGAGTAAATGAAAAGGGGATGGTTTTAAAAGGGACCATACGCGTCAGGGTGTATGTTAGGCGGGAAAAGGTCAGACTAGCAGGATAATTCAATTTGGTTTCCCAGAATTGAATTATTACTGCGGATACACCACCACACATCCACCCTAACGCAATCCGTACCACACAAAATATGCTGGAACAAGGAGGACCGTGCGGATTTCCACTGCGCCTAGATGTGATGCGGACGGACGCAGTAGCATGTCGTTGCCGCATGCAGAACCAATTCGTTGTCCCATTATTCACTGGCGTGGACAGTCGGGTCGGTCGCGACCCAGCCATGCAGTCATCTATTGACGGGCCAATTGACATACCGGCGAATCTCCGCATCGTTTAACGTGTCTATTTTCCGCCCGTAAACTGGTGGACATGGAAGGGGAGGATTCGATCACTTTAGTGGTGGCGGGGGTGGGCGTGCTTCAATGGGCGATGAATGGAGGGAATTGAGACACATAAACTAGGGATGGAGGGAGGGGCTTCCCACTGTGAGCTGACCAGATATTATTTGTTGGATTTATTTATTAGCTACATTAATCCAATAAATAATTTCTGCTTAGCGTTATTGTTAATAACCTTCTTTGAAACAAATTAAAATTTCGGTAATGTTTCATTCGTTTACACCTGTCTAAGATGGCGGTCGCGTTAATGTATCAATCTACCACTTAAGCTTCAATGCGGGCAAAATAGAAGAATAATTGCTGTTATTGTTTGATTCTTTATTGGATTTGTGGGTGAATATGCGGAAATTTGCCGTTTGGTTCATTTCATTCTCCCCTATGTGGCTGGCCACTGCATGCTCACATTCGTAGCTCTTCCCGGCGTCCACTGATATTTTGTTACTTAAATTCATATCTGATAACCGTATTAGCATAAAGACGTAAAATGAGACAACATGCAGTGTAAATTTCATGGCGCTGCGACGTTGGTGAGCGCTCAAATCACAGACAGGAAAGGCCAATTTATATTTTTGTCAAATTAACAAAGTGTACAATCATAATCTGCATTGTGGTATGGTATGTGGGTACCTTGACATTGGATTTCGTATTTTAAATCGTTGATTTTATTTGTTGTGAGCGACCGGTAACAATCACGCAAGATATTAATTTAAATTAAAGAAACTGCGGATGTGAGTATCGTTTTTTATATTCGGATTATATGCTGGAAAAGCTGGAACACAGCAATGTTTGGTGTGTAAAGGGAGAATAACAACCAGGCATTTGTTTTGAGAGTGTAGAAGGGTCAGGAAAATTTGGGATAAAGTAGGAGAATTAATTAAGTATCGATTAACGTATCAGATGGCAATAGAGGGAGATTTCATTCCAGTGAGAGAGGAGGACTTACCCTTGTCATTGGCCATTGTCAATAGGATAAAAGTGTTGATATGGAGAGTGGTTTTTTTTTGGGGAAATAAGATTTTGTATTCAATAGTGGTATGAAACCAAATGATAAAAGATATGGGCTACCAGTTGGCGGCAATAAGAGTTCGAAAAGGGAGCACGTTTGTAAAGGATAGGTATGCAGGAGGTGATTTGTGTGCATTAGATGGAGGGAAAATTTATTTTCCGAGAGAAGGAGTCGTAAGGTAGCAAAGTTGAGATGAGACAGTGGTACAGGAAAACCAGACTGGATGTGAGTGTCATAAGAATGTGATATATGTCATTTTAACAGTGTCTTGGAAGAGCGAGTGCATTGTATACGGATTCCATTGGAAAAGATGTTTTCGTTTTGGTAATATTGGAATATGTTTTATACTGTAATTTAGTTACATTGAAATTTGTCTATATTGGATTCTGTTCGTTTTTGTTTATTTGTTTATTTGGAAATAAAGTAACACTATCGGAACAGTGGAGGACTTGCATTAGGAATACTCATCTCCATTTAGAATTTTGTTTTCTTTATGCGACTATCCTTTTAAAATAAAATGTGGACACCATCAGGTGACATCATAACAGGGTATTCAAAACACTTGCTGAATCTGTTTGCGGATTTTATCTATCATAATGTATTGTATTGATAATTAATCCAACGATTATATTACCTTGGTTTTTTTTAAATTCCTGTCAACTGTAGTCAACCGCACTTTAGGCGTTACTCCTTCCTCAGGATGCTTCAATAGTTGATCAAAAAATTAATTTTGCTAAATACCTTTTTGACAATGGTGGTTTATAATAATTTTTAACAAAAATTGGCATAAACAAAAAGTACCAGCCGTTTTTTAAAATTTTATTTTTCTTTAAGTGTGCAGCAGAATTTAAAAATAAACTAGTCAAAATATTAATTAAAAGCAAAATGTTTGAAAGTGAATGAAGAATGTAAAATTGGATGAACTAGATTTGGGTTTTAACTAAATTGGTGGTGGTCAAATGCAGTAGCAAAAACGAAAATGCAACTTTGTGTTGGTCATCAGCCAAGCTCTGGTTGTTAACATTTTTCGTATTATATCAAAGCTCCAGATTCATTTCAGATTTGCCTAATCATTATTATATAACTTGAAAGATGTTCTCGAACACCCCTACTACTGCTAGTGTCTTAAAGTGAAACCAAGACTCGCGAAATTATCGGAATTCCGAACCAACCTGAACGCCAGCAGTTTCATTGCATTGTGAATTTACAGCGGGGCTTACTGTTTTACAGTGTAAAAAAATAAATTTTTGTGGTGGACTAAGTGTATGGTTGCGCTTTGCCACCGTAGACTATTATTTTTTTCGTTAATTATCGTGTGCAGTGTATTGGTGAACCGCCCCAAAACTTGATCTCACCTCCTCCCCACCTTGCTCTCTCGCTTTGTTCCCGATAACCACCACACGGGGCCCAAAAAAGCTAATTGAGACAGTTTAGACAATAACAGCAATCAAGTTATTTGTTATGATTTATTGCTGGTTTCTAAACAACGGCCTACCTTGATAATCGCATGACGCGCTGTGTTATTAAACTAACTCTAATAAATATTATTTGTCTTCACACGTGCTTATATAATAATCCGTTGCAGGAAATTTGTAACCATATATTTATTTACTGAACAAAGCACTACCTCATACAAGCTAAAAAAAATTACCTCACGATCGAGATTTTCAATAAAGATTCGCCATTGCACTGTTACTAATTGTTATCTGCACCGATGATGGTCCAATAAAAAATATCAAGTCACCTCTAGAAAAAAGAAACAATACAGTAATGGAGGCTGTCCCTGTAATTAGATTGAAGCATATCTTATCTGACAAGTTTGCTTTGTCGAACTGTTCACAAATTATTTAGCATAAAATATTATGCAATATAATATACAATATTCTATGCATTCGAAGCTATTTCTCTAATTTGCAATATCTGATTCTGAATTATACAGTAGGTAATAAAGTTAATAAAAACGTTATACAGTTAATAAAATACAATTTTATTATTTTTAAACAGGAAAAACGTACATCAATTGGAATTTAGTTTTAGTTTCTCCAATTACATGCTAGAAATATATTCCGTTTTCAATTGCCCTTGTGGTATATGTGTTAATCCATGACGTCAGCACTTTGAAGCTTTCGTCCAGGTAAAGTTTCAAACTCCATGCAATTATTCGTTACCTCAACTGAGATTGTTATTGATTTTCTTAGCTTTGCACCAATTGTTCTATGTCACGAATATTCTGAACAATTTTGAATTTGAACGTTTAATCGACTTTCTTAGTCGACTCGGGTATGCCTGCACAATATTTATTCCGTTCCTCCTTCAGAATAAATTATAAATTTGAAATTATTAAAAAAATGTGTAAGTTATTTCGTAAAAGATGACCACCAGCGTATCCGCCCTAAATTCGGAAATTGTGTCTCGAACGTCTCCCTTACATGGAACACACGAGTCCCAAAATCTCAAATTCATTCTGAAGGCTCGCGTTGAATATCTCTTACACAAAAAAATCCATATTGCTCCAGCCAGGATTGAACCCACGATCGCGATGGTACTATACCAAAACGGCACCACAAAATTTGACATTTATGGTAGAACTATGCAACTACTCGATTTCATGTGTTGCATTTTTATTATTTAATGGGTATTTGAGATTTATATTGGATGAGGTAATGTTATTTTTTATATGATCCATTCAGCAAAATTTCGTCTAGTATGTACTAGTATATAAATATATAGACAGAATGGGTCATAAATTAAAAATAAAACGAAAACGGTTTTCTGCTCAGCTGAGGTTTTTGGAAGTCGAGGCGCTACTGCTTCGTGCCGTAATATAATGAAGTAGCCCCCATATACATGTTACACTGTATCAAAAGTGCCACGGAACTCGTTGTATATAAGCCACAGCCTGCAACAAACCATCCGTCAAAATGAAAATGCATCTGCCACACTCGGAGGAGTCGAATTATGGTAGGTCGTTCCGCGTATAGAACGCACGCAAAAGTAAATGGCGCAGAACACCCTTTTTTTTGCCCCCATCTCTGCGCGTCTATTCGTCCATGCATGATGCCAGAGGCCTTGTTCCGATACCGTTTCTGCGGTGTCAGCTTACATTAAAACTAATTAACAACACACAGAAATGATTATGCAAATAAGCTGGTCGCTCCCCTCCTCCCCCGCCGCCAGGGGGCGAATTGATCAGAGACGCGAGTACAAGGACATAAAAAGAACAGCAGGGAAGGTCCCCCACCCCCTTTACGTGTATTGCAGCGATGGACAAACGGCTGCACGCATTTTTTTTGGAAATAAACTAAATTGTGGTTTTTAACCTGTTGTCAATACTTCCCAGGAGCAGATAAACATCCATCCGGAAATGCTTTTCTATTTGTAAGACAGTGTCTGAGTGCATTTTAAAATTATTTTATATGTATTTGTGATCTCGAGGTGAGATTTATAACTAAATGAGTTAAGAATTTTCTAAAATTTCGATGCAGGTTGTCATATTGAAAATCGATTTGATTTTATAGATTGGAGCGAACAGCAGAAAAGTGCGTCCATCACTGAACTAGGGAGGGGAATTGGCCGGGTTGAGAGAGAGAGAGAGACGATAGAATATGGCTAGAAATTAGGGGTGAAAGTATAACCCGAAGGGAGAGAGAGAGAGAGAGTTCCAACAGAATAGATCGTTTGTAAGGGTGGATATCCAATCTCGGAGGTGAAATCAAAATTGTGGTGTGCCGGTGGTACAACGGGGTGAAGGGAGATTGGGCGAAGAAGGGGGGGGGGAGGGAGGAGAGAACCCCTCTGTGAGGGGTTGGAAAGGCCGGGGGAGTTTTTGCGAGCACAAAATGGCGGACCAATATACCAAGTGTCAAATAACCCGCGTGCGGATGAAATTACTTGCCGTGAAATTGACAGTTAATGATGAGCAACAGTTCGATGCCTTTCAAGCGACTGAATTGCAGGCCAACCCCGCGTTGCGACAGAAAGCCAAGTCCCCACGAAATGACTTTGCAAGTAGAAAACGAAACCGAGATAATGGGAAATTTCAACACTAAACCTGCTTCTCATGAAGTTCACCTTTTTTTGTTGTCGTAACTATGCGTGTAGAAACCTCACTTCTTCAAGATGCCGAATGCTGCATAAATAAAAACCGTTGTGTGATTAGAAATTTTTGAACGATGTATGCGACTATAGTTATGCAGTGTTTTTGTGCAAAATTTCGGTGACAGTTTTAGAAACACGTCAATGAATGATGTAATAACTAATGTTGACTAATGAAATGCGAAATCAGGTTTCCCATATATTACCCCATACCCTATGAGTTTAACATTACAGGTAATGAAACGAAAACAAACAAAATATTAAAATAAAATTGGCAAACTGTTGAAATCCGGGTGGAACTGGCCACTGCCAGCTAGTGAAATAAATTTTTATGGTGACAGGAACACTATTAATTG
>JAQGBY010005963.1:0-13810 GCA_034698785.1 Mycogona germanica | reverse complement strand
ATAGGGCCTAAGCTCTGAGAGGGGTACAGAATCTTCCTGTTGTGATCCGTCACTTCAGTAAATTAAAAAAAAAAAAAGTAGGGGAAAGGACATTATGCTGTGTAAAGGCCAGCTGCTGCCTTACCACCCTGGCTTCCAGAGAGGCGTTAAGCTTGATCTTCCAGCACAATTTCGTTTTCCCATCCAAAGTATACTAAGTGACGAATCTCATAAATTCCAGTTTTCAATTTTTTTAAAGTGTGTAGTGCTATACCTGAGAAAAATTTAAAACTTACTTGATTGGATACATCTGCAGGTTCTGCATGCCAGGAGTGTAACTAAAGAAGCACGTGAGGGCAGTCTCAAAGACAATGGCAAAGTTCAAGACATGATTTCTGTAACAGAAAAACACATTCAACAATTAAACAATATAAGAATATAAGTCGTTTTCGTCCGAAGTTTCGTCCGGTGCTGTCCCGGAGACAACCCCTATTTCATTATGAATTTATTATGAATTTATTATGAATTTATTATGAATATTTTATTTTATATTCAACAATGTGAAAACGACAGATTGGACAAAATCGCTCAGCCAACTCAACAAACTCACCCCATTCCCTGTTCAATAATGCTGTTTGTTCGACATTTGTTGATAATCAGATTGGCCCACTGCTGAACCACAATGTTGGCGAAAAATACCGTGTAAGCTGTGTACTGTAATTGATAACGCTGCTCATATGTCTGAAATAGAACAAGAAACTCTCTTGGCACTTCAACTTGCTAAGCATGTCATTGGGCGTAAGTGTGGTTAGAGGATCAGAAAAATTGATTTTCTAAATAGTTGTCTGGATTTTTTTAAAGTGCTTGAAGAAGTTTGTTTCTCAAAACTGCAACGAAGATTAAGAAATCACCTGATTAAATTCACCTCATTGAGAATGATCTGAATACATAACTAATAAAATAAATGTGCCCCTCACATACTGCCTAAGCACCGAGAGGGGTACAGAAACTCCTATTGTGATATACACTTTAATGAATTAAAAATAATTAATTTTTAATTGAGTCTCTTTGTGTAGTCTAAATAGTATGTTCTTAAGTTAAAATTACTTGCTTATTTAAATATTTCATTTAACATTAAAAACTAAATACTGATATTAAACACTTTGTGGTCAGTAATCTAGTTGCTCAGATGAGATTGATAAATTCTCCTGCAATTTGGTACAGGCATTTCATATACAGTTTCCAGTACATTATAGAATTTGTAATATTTTAATAATTTATTTCATTATTCTTATAAATCTGGTGTACCTATTACAACCCAAACTACCAAAGATTCTAGATCCTAATAGTGTCTTGGCTTACCCATTCCTGGCCATAGGTGTCCTCCAAATCGGTGACAGAACGTGACTCCCACTTACTTCTGATGCCAATCAGCGTCATGGGCCAGAATCCACACTGGGCCATGCAAACAAACCATGCAAAGAAAGCTCCCACTGACTCCATCACACCTATCATGCCATATGACCGACTGATTAGGCGGCTGTTGACCAGTCGATCCTTAAATGGGTTTCGTGGTTTGCGGTACATGATATCTATTTCAGGCTTCTCATATGCCAATGAGATTGCTGGCACGATATCTGTGCCAAGACAAATGACTAGCATGTGCACGAGACCCAGTGGCAAAGGAATGTTCAGGATCACGTAGATGACAAATGGAGTGATCTCTGGGATGTTGGTGGTCAGTGCATAAGCTATCGTCTTTTTGAGGTTGTCAAAGATGAGTCGACCTATGAATAGGCATAACATAAAGTAATGAACAACTTTCCTCTAGTCAGTCCCTGAACTGTCAAATAATGCAATTGTGCTATGTGCTGAAAATAGAAATAATTCACTCATTAAATGTTAAAATTGTTTTGTTGGATATTTACTTACTGGACGCATTGATGTTTGTTTGTTACTTGTTGGTTTATTTTTTTGAAGAACAAAAACATTACAAAGTGGAAGGCACTAATTTAGTTCAAAATAATTATGGGTGCAAATATGGTAATTTCTTATTTGGCAAGTGATGATATTTTCTAGGGGGTTGTGAGGAGGCAACATCATCTAGCCACAATAACTAAACAACCTGGAGCAACTAAAACAGCTAAGAAGGTGAAACAGGAAAAAGGAAAAACACAATTTCAGAAATCACCAATCCAATTAATCATCCCATCTCAACAATTGTACATTATAAGCTTCGTTCAGCTACTTAGTACCATCGGAGCACAGCATTTTTGGAACAATTCCTTGCAGAGTCAAAATTGTCAAAATTGACCAAGCTCCACATGATCATCTTTGATGGCCCTCAGCAATCTCTACTGTTTTACAGTACACAAATTTGACGATGCCACACTCATGCAGGTCACGGCGCATATGCTGATGGCATATGCCGATGTCCTTTATCCTTGCACCACATGTTTCTGACTCAATGAGGCAAACGCATCCTTGATTGTATGTACTAACAAGCAATTGTTGCATCACACACAGAGGCACTCATGTCAGGGAGTAGTTGTAACAATCACATCAACTCTTTAGTTGCATGCGAAGCAGCAATGTATTTTTCTTCTGTGAATGACATCACCACAGTGGTCTGTTTGTGGCTTGACCATGCAACAGTGCTTTGTCCTTTCTCCTTAGTGGAACATGTCATCCAAGCAGATCTCATCAATTGGTCCCCAAATGGAATCAGTGTAACAATTACAATTACAATTACAAATTTTACCCGCAAGCAGCCCCACAAGAGAGGGGCCTATGGCGGGGGTTGAAAGACCAGTTGGGAACAGAAATGGATTTATTTTAAAAGTCTCTGGATCTGAGGCTCTGTCAAGCCATTCCACTGTCTACACACTCTAGGGGAATAGGAGCCAAAATATCATCACATCACACATGTGGCTGTCTTCTAGTCTCCTTCAGCGGGGTTTTCAAATTTTCAACAGAGCAACTTTCCAAAATATTGACACATCCAGTATTGTAGAGGTAGCAAAGTAGAGTATTGAGCTAATGGCCCACCAGTTACTTATGGTGTTAGGTATGGGTCGGCTCTCATCTGAGCTAATTGCAGGGCAACCCACCTCCATGGAGTGGCCGGCCACCAGCTATGGCTCAACCAGTCCATGTTCTTCCAGCATTTGAGAGTGTGTTACATTCTAATGCACCATGCGTCCAATCATGCAATCATGATTGAATGTATGATGCAGCATGATGAAGAATGATGAAGCATCATTCTTGATTTGAATTCCTAGGTAGTGCTTCCTACTAACCAATTTTAATCTGGAAATGGTAATTGAGCAGCTCCCCAAAACGAGCTGTTATTTTCTAAGATCCCCAGCACCCAGTAGATTGTCAAGAAATAGGACATATGTTGTGCACCCTCCTTGCTCTTCACATGAGTGACAATGATCTGCTTGCTCAGATTTAAGTCCATGTTTGGCAAACTGTTTGAAGGGATGTGATTTCAAGAACAAGCAGGCTGCATAGTGCATGCTGCTTCAGTGCAGCTGCTTTAAGAACCACCCACAAGTAATGGCTGTTTTGTATTTGACCACAGGCCAAACGATTTCATCGAAATATTGCCCAAAATTCTGGGTAAACCCACGTGAAACCAAATATACTTTCTGCAAAGACGTATGTGGACATTGCCCATCTGGTCGAGATTTTCCTTCAATACCCATTTTTGGAAAATAATTTACCCCAGGAGACAAATCAGCCAACTCCCACACCTTGTGTAAGGGCAGTGTGGCTATCTCCTTTTCGGCAGCATATAATCACAACATTTTTTCCCAAGAAGTTGGTTCTGGGGCCGGTCCAGCTTCCCTTTTATAGCTAAACTGCCCAGCTGACACTCCACAATTGGTACATGGTAAGTGTCTCAGAAACATGTCTATCAACTGACCATTGACAACATAACAATTGCCCATATACTAACCAATTTTAAATTTAGTAAAATGGAATGTGTGGTCCCGGGTTCGATTCCCGGCGCGGGCCCTCGAAAATTTCGATCCCGGGGTACTTACTGGTCGTTCCCTCTCGCACAGTGCCCAAGCACCATGAGGGGGACGTAACGCCTGTAGTGCGGTTGACTACAGTTGATTGAGGAGAAAAAACTATATGTGGATCATAAAGTTTTTAATTATAACTGTTCTAGAGCAGGGTATTGGACCAGGGGTGTCCATATCTGGCCTTGAATAATTTTTATGACTATGAACGTAGCCCAGTTGTCGTCGTAGCCCAGTTGGTTGAGCGACTGACTGTGGTTTCAGCGGTACCGGGTTCGATTCCCGGCGTGGGCTCTAGAAAATTTCGATCCCGGGGTACTGGTCGTTCCCCCTCGCAAAGTGCCTAAGCACCATGAGGAGGACGTAAAGCCTGTAGTGCGGTTGACTACAGTTGATTGGAAGCAAAAAAAAAGTATTGTCTCAAAGAGTCTCATTTATCCTTAAAAAACGTAACGATTGGATTAAAATGGAGATAATCGAATTAATAAAAAAAAATATATAGCAAATAAATTTCAAAATAATGAACAGTTATATCACGGTTGTTTCACGTTGGCTGATCGATTTTGAAAAAGCTGTATAACTTATGAAATTCCATTTCTCCACCACCAGTTGTGCTCGATGTGTTGGCCACGTTTTCGGACAATCGCCCTGCAGCGAAGTTTCCACTGTAGAAGTGTGCGTTAAAGCGCATGATGGACAATGTTGGCCCACTCCTTCTGGCAAACTTTCCATAGGCTATCCAAAATAGTATGTCGGCGGTGTCCGAGTGCCCGTTTCAACAGCCCAAAAGTGCAGAAACCCATGGGTGCTACATCCGGTGACTTTACTGGGATGCAGCTAAAGGGAATTGCACGAATTTTCGTTTCTCGTTCCAAATTCAACATGTATTCGTCCGTGGAATGCAAGGTATACCTCGCATTCATCCGAACACATTGCTGGCCTCGTTGCCGTACATAGTTGGTATTTTATTTTTTAATTCACTGAAGTGACGGATCACAACAGGAAGATTCTGTGTGTTAATTTTAACCTTGGAGCCAATCCGTCTCAACGTCATCATTCTGTTGTATGAGAAACCGGCCACCACCATGAATCCTCACGAGAAACTTTCTTTTGTTTCACGAACCCATTTGGAAAATGTCTTGCCACCATGTGGACGATAGTAGATTGCCCGAATTTTGTTACAATCGAAAAAAGATATTTAAAAAATAATATTTTGGAGAATCGCTGGACCGGCAAGATGAGATGAACGAGATCGCAAATGCAAAATGATAAATAACAGCGTTTGTTTTTTATGTTAATAAACGTGCTTAGTGAACATGTATAAAATATATATTTAAATAAGTTTTAACAGCATTTGTTGGGCCGTGGAGAAATTGCTTACAACAATGTTCATTGTTGTCTCAAGCTTCTTCTTTTTTAAAAAAAAGTATAATGGAAAACGCCAAGATTATGTTAATGATTAGTGATGAATGGCATGCTGGACGCGTGGACCAAGATGGCGACAGTATCGAGGCGCTCGGTGCACTAGTACCACATTTTCCCACTTGGGGAGATACCCGTTGTTGATGCAGTGTTAAGCCAAGGCAGATTTGTCTAGGGCATAATTTTGAATATCGCAACGGTGCTCTGGGAAGCGTAGGTTGGTGCTGCGGGCCGTTTCGCCTATATATATATATCGTCGCAAGCTCCGCATGGTATTTTGTATACACCTGGATCGTATTCATTTGTATGTGTGGTGTATGTTTTAATAAAATAATTTTTTAATTGAGATGTGCATTGGATTGGAAGGGCAGTCCTGATGCGAGGTCAAAACTGCTGGTGGCCACCCAGTCCACGGCACAGTTCTGCTCCACTCCAGCATGGACAGACACAGGGATGGTGGCGTGGCCCTGCTCCGGTACGACAGGAGCAGGTAGCGAGACAAGAGATGTGATGGCCGCAATGCCATCCTGCTCCAGCGCACCAGAAGCGGACAGCGATGGGAAGGATGACACGGAGTCCGTGGCACGGGACTGCTCGAGCGCGGCAGGAGCAGATGGTGGCAGAGCCACGGCACGAGCGAACAGCTGCTACGACAGCAGTTTCTCAACAAGGCCGTCCTGCTCCAACTCCTGGCTGGATGACACACCGGCAATGGACCAGTCCGGCCTCTCAGAGGCGGGCAACTTCCACGAGTACCCCACAGGTACTTGCGGCTCTGGCACGGTGAACACAACTCTTCGTGCTCACCGTGTCCTGGCCCTGGATGAGCCGGTACAGGTCGGAGGGGCCATCGCTCCGGCCCTCCCACATTAGCCACCCATCGGCGTCATAACTGGCACACCAGTCTCCATAAAAACGGATGTCGAAACCGATGGCAGTCAGCTGGAGCACCGAGAGCAGGTTGACTCCCATCACCGGCATGAAAAGGGTGTGGTCCAGCACCAGGTGGCTGGTCAAACCACCCAGAAGAGGGGAGGTCACGTCGACCGTGCCCATACCTTCCACCCCACCACGCGCACAATCCGTTAGCAACATGTGGCAGTCCGGACGCGACAACTTGATGCTTCGAAACCATGACGTATCCGGCGTCATGGTTTCGAACAAATCCAGTTAACTTATTTTTTACAAGTGTAAAATTTCCATTCAGGAATGGCCATGCAATACACTATACATGGAAGTGCTGGATCCACACTCCCATCGCCACCTCTTTTCTGTGCGCCCCCAGTGGCGAATGGCCCTCATTTTGGCCACCAGGGGAACCACCTGGCAATTGCCGAGATCGGCAATTTAATGCCAATTCTCAGTGTCAACTCCACAAAATAACCGACGAGTAAAAATTCGTCTCCACAACACACAGAACTGGGATTTAAGTGACTCGCGCTTCCGCGTTGGCCAAGTTGAGCCCGGGACTAAATTTTCAAGAGTTTTTTTGTCACCGACCTCTGCTGCTGATCTGCTGCGGTCTATGGAGACCGGCTAGACATTCCCCAAGTCCGGACGAAGGATGGGGTTTTGCGGATGCAAAGTCGGATCACCGGGATTGCAGAAGCAGCAGCCTGATGTCAATTTCCACTGGACGGATGCCCAGTCTGGCCCTTGCACAACACAGCAGCGATGTGCAGGGGAGCTGGACCGGTAGTCCACCTTTTTGTAGTGAAAAAGGGCAGGAGGTCGCCAGAGAAATCTATGGCGCCCACGTGGAGCTCCATGACATAAGTACTGATCGTCGAAAAGTAAGACAGGGTAGCTCCCTGGAACTTTTGATAGACTTGCTAATATGGAGGATTTTATTTGACAAGAAATATTGCTATTGTACTTTGCTTGCTTCAAAACATGCTAAGTAAAGAGGTGTTCATTGCAAAGACTGAAACTTGTGTGTGTCAATATGTTTCCTACCAAGATAGTCGAACTATCTGAGTTGTTAAGTGGTTCTTATACCAGCTTACATTCAATGAATACATCAATACATTTTTTTGCTCCAATCAACTGTAGTGGTCACCATGGTGCTTAGGCACTATACGAGGGGCACTCCCAGTACCCCGGGATCGAAATTTTCATGTGCCAGCGCCGGGAATCGAACCAGGGACTGCCGAGACACAGTCAGTATATATTGTAGTAATGTAAAAATTATGTGGATAACAGGTTGACACATTTTCAACTGATTTCACTATCAACAAGAGACATAAACTCACCCTCTTCCACACCAGTGACTATGGAAGCGAAGTTGTCATCCAGTAGAATGAGGTCTGCCGCCTGCTTGCTGACGTCACTTCCTGTGATGCCCATTGCTATACCGATGTCGGCCTTCTTGAGTGCGGGTGAGTCATTGACACCATCTCCAGTCACGGCCACAATGGCGCCCAGCCGCTGACAACCCTCCACGATGATCAGTTTCTGTTGAGGCGAAGTGCGGGCGAAAACGATCTCACTGTGGTATCTTAGAACGTCGTCTAGCTCAGATTGCTCCATATCCTTGAGTTTTGTGCCGCTGACCACGATAGCCTTGCAATCCCTGTTCATTGTCACAGAATAACATTTTCTCCTTATTTTATTTTTACCAATCTTACAAGTTTGTTAGCTAAGGGTTGCTGTTTTGGCAACGTTATAAAAATAATGCTTGGAAACAATTTACAAGCAACAACAACAACGTGTGTTTTTGTTAATGAGAGACAAATCATCGGGCCCCCTACCAGCAGAAACGCTCCTACCTTTTCCGTAAATTAATATTGCAATTTTGCCATGCACATAGCTCTTGTTTAAGTTTAACGAAGACCAACACTTACCTAGGATTGATATCGCTCTCAGGAACTCTCAACCTATGTGCCATGTCCTCCAAAGTTTCATTTCCATCGGAAATGATTCCGACAGCCTTTGCAATGGCCTTTGCTGTGATTGGATGATCCCCTGTAACCATGATAACCTAAACAAAATTGGAATATTAAAAAATATTGAAAAATCAGCGAAACATATTCTTAGGCATATAACCAGTAGAAGTGACGATTGAAAAAACCTTGTGATCTTTAGAAATGTTCGTTTGTCAAATATTTTCGAAAGGTATAAAATATTATAAATTAAGGTCGAAACCGATGGAATAAATTTAAATGTAAAAGTTGTAACGCTGGACACGATGACAAAGAAAATCGGCTGCAAGATCATTAATTAAATAGAAGTTGGAAAACAAAAATTTACTAAAGATACTTCAAGATTTACAGTGACAAATATACATAGACAGAAATACAATAATTATTCATAGGCCCCTCTCATAGTACCTAAGCACCATAAGGGGTACAAAACGCCTGTAGTGCGGTTGACTACAGCTGATTAGGAAAAATAATTTTAAAATGCGTCTAATTGACGAGGCACAAACTTGAATTGGTTATTGGTCATGGTAAACAGTTAGTTTTGAAATTTGATCTATAGAGATCAGATGTTTCTCCATGCCATTCATATTATATTCGAGATGGTCTTGACAAGTTGCCTTTTCCAGTGTATGCACATGTATATACGCGAAATACCACCACAGTATATTTGGCGGCCATTTTACTATCTTAAGCGCTATTAACGTCAGACTTTCAACAAATTTAGATAGTCGAAACAAATTCGAGTTCCTACTTTTCATAGGTTGGATATGCAAAGCAAGACATTAAAAGACGTGCAGCGTCTCGTGATTTGGCGTCGCAACAAAATCCCGTGATTCTCGTCTTATTTTAAAGGATGATTTTACTGTACAAGAGTGCAAATTGTATTGCCATTTTGTTTTATTAACCACTCGAATGACATTCAGCAAAACAATGCCTCTTACATCTTCTTTCCCTCCCCCATCACTACAGACGTTTCTGTGCCACTCTTGGTGCTAAAGCACCATGCGAGGGGAACATTTTCACCAGTACCATAGGATTGAAATTATCCGGGAATCGAACCCGGGACCGCCGAGCCACAGTCAGTCGCAATACAAACGAGTGTTAATTATGTGTGTGGCGTAACACGAAAGCGTATGCTTTGGTTTACGGGTGGAAATGGTGCAATTTTAATCTAATCTATTGATGACATTTGCTCACTTTGATTCCGGCACTCCGGCATTTGGCTACAGCATCCGGCACAGCAGCCCTAGGCGGGTCGATCATTGCGATAAGGCCAGTGAAGCGCATGTCCTCCAGTGGGAAATTGGCATCTTCTGAGTTGAACTCGAAACCCACTGGGAAATCCTCCATGTTCAGGTCTCTGTCACAAAATCCTAATCCGAGTCAAAATCGAAAGCTTTTAGAACTTTACAATTACAATATGTACCCACAAGCAGCCCCGGATGGGGCCTATGACGGGGGTCGAACGACCAAGCAAAGGACAAAGGTGTGGTTGTCCTATCCTATCTCAAATGTTCTAAAAACTTTCGGCTCATGTACCTTCTTTATTCATTTTAAGGTTATTAAAAGGTATTCAAATTTTATTCTAGGGGTTACTATTAGAGTGTGTAGACAGGATAATTGCCTGACAGACCCTAAAATCTAGAGCCTTTTAAAAGAAGCCCATTTCTGGCCCCAACTGGTCTTTTGACCTCCGCCATAGTGTATTTGTAATTGTACTCTACTCACCCAAAACTCGTTCTCCAAGACTTCCTAGCGCCAAATAAGATTCATTGAAACGTTCCTTCCAGTGGTCATCCAGAGCTACAGTCTTGTCATCAACCAAGATGGTAGAGCACCGATCAAGAATCCTTTCGGGAGCCCCTTTCATGACCAGAAAGTGTGAATTGGTGGCGTTGCTTAAATGCACGGAAACCTGAAATGATCATATTTGAATTTTAAAAAGTGATTCAGCACACTTAGACGGATAATAATTTGCTTGCAGCGCCGTATCAGTTATTTCCACTTACTGTAGTCATCAAATGGTAAAAATCGACATTGATGACATTCACGAGCCGCACAGAGAGGGTGATTATTATCTTTGATTAATTTCCCCTTTCCAAAGATTTTTAACCCCATAATCTCAGAACAAAGTTTGAAAATCTGGGGTGGATAGATCTTATATTTATTAAATTTACAACTAATTCCACCCAGATGATATGGTTTTAGGCCAAGGACTGATTTATGAATAACGTCTAAAACCACTCGGCCTCCGGCTTTCCCCGATTTGTATTGGTGTTTCTGTGTCCCTGGGTGCCTGAGATGAATTTATGTGAAGAGTTGCAGAATACGTGACACACGAGTGATGCTGATTTAAGTTTCGACCCAACGACTGCAAGCTAATCAGTCGAATATTTCGCTCACCTGGAATTTGTTTGTGCTGTTAAATGGAATCTCGCAGATCTTTTTATTAGAGTTTCTCATACCAGCCGTATTGCCTGTTGCAATCTCCACAAACTTGAGTAGCGCAGACTCCGAAGCATCACCGTTACACACTCTGAATTGCGAGAAATAATTCATTATTCGTGATTAGCGATACTCAGAAGGACAAGGCGTAGATTTTTTTAAACTTTGATTTACAGTGATAGAAGTAAAATTCATGATAAGTAAAATTACGATTTATAAATGTTTATTTTTAATGATGAATTGATATGATATGATCATCAAATGCTTATGTAAGAGGAGTAATGAAACCACACAAGCAATAAACGCGTTTTTTATCGCCAATCATGGGGAGAGATTGAAACATTGGTTCAGGTTGAACGTGGATGGGAAGGCGCATTGGGGGAGGTTGAAAATGTATTTTTCGTGCCAATTGTTTCAACTTATTCTATCTTATTATTCTTATTCGTTTTTTTCTTTAATTCGCTGTTGTGTATTATATCACTATAGGAGTTTCTGTACCCATCTTGGTGTTTAGTCACTATGTGATTGGCACAAGGGCTTCTCGATTAAGGTTGAGGGTTTTCTCGATGTTGTTGTGTTGGCGTGCTTTCTTAAATGTCTTGTTAATTGTACATGTAATAATTTTTGCCTTCGTCACAGACACATTAAACAAAACTCGAAGTTCATAGACTAAGCGTGTCGGTGCTGAGCATAAACGATATTTCCTGAAGGCAAAATTAAATAGGGTCTTGTCAGGAAGTCTTGGGTCTCCCAGAGAGGAGGAATTATCGAAATGACGCGGATGCATTCTTAAATTGACTTTTGCAAAATTCCTTATATTGATTAAAATTGGTATTTTAAAGAAATGTTTTTTGTAGTCTCGCCAAAAATCTTTCCGAGCAAGCACAATTAGAAACATCATTAATGTCTTTATTCATTATTTTTCATTTATCTCTAACTATATTTACCCCATATTTTTATATAACACATTTAAATCTATATTGCATTCAAGGAAGTATACTTCTTAGAAAAATTTAAAATATCAAAATATTTGATTACCTCTTCAGGATAGGGACATCTGCTTGGTCCGACATGAATTCAGCTCTACTACAGAGCCCAGCAACTTTGACTAATTCTTTGAAGCCGATGCTGTCCTTGTCGTAGGTGATCACTATCGAAAGTTAAAAAATATTTAATTTAATTTTTGATGCATCCAGTAGGTTATTAACTAAGGTGAAATGAGTTATGTGATGTCGAGTTGAGACTTGTCGCTTGTATTTGTCGAGCCCCTGACAGCAGCAAACACTGCCAGCTACTAAGATGTTGAGTTAGATGGGCCAAATCTCTGTATCACGTATATGAATATGAATTTTCCGTCTAACAAACTTTTTTGTTGTGAAAGTTTTTCGCATTTAACAACCTGACGTGATATTCTGTATATACCATGCCTAGTTACACTGTAGGCATGCTTCAAGTTACTTGAGAAATTTTAATTTGCCTTTGAGATTAGAGCGAATTGTCCTTTAAGATCGTGCCCATCGTAAGCGATACAGATCACGTGCTCGAATTTTATTAGAGTTGAACGCATACTCTCAAGCACAATTGATATTCTTGAGCACAATTGAGATGGAGGAATTGTCATTCGAGAGTGTCGAGTGTTTCGAGAGTGCCACGCGACGATTTTGTTCAATTTCTAAACGCACCTTGCTAAGCATCCTTGGCTAGTGTAACTAGAGAATTATTCAAATATATCTCGAATAAAATGTTTTTTGCATATGGGAATAATATACGAACACTTTTATCACTTTTTTCAGCTTTAAAATCGCGAGCGCCACTTTTCGTCTTCTTTCCCAAAACTTTCTCAAAACGTTTCAGATTTAAATTCTGTTTAATTATTTGGTCAACATATATCTGATAGAGGAATTGCTATTATCTTCGAAAATGTAATTAGAAGAAAGAGTATGATTCTTTAACGCAATCGTTTAGCACCTTCATTTTCGGCATGGCACAATACTTTATCTGTATAGCTCAACGGTCTTTTTTATTGAACACTTCAATTTTCACATATCCTTTCATTCTTTCGTTTCTTTAGTGGAACGTTACCACAATGCCTCTGCTTGGAATATTCAAATCATTATGGATAAAAAATAGTGCGGGAGCACACCGATATGATACGCCGATACGATACAGGCGAGACGATACGATATCGTCGTATCATATCGGCGATTGACTGTGGCTCGGCGGTCTCGGGTTCGATTCCCGGCGCGGGCTCTCGGAAATTTCGATCCCGCGGGGGTACTGGTCGTGCCCCTCGCATAGTGCCTAAGCACCATGAGGGGCACGTAACGCCTGTAGTGCGGTTGACTACAGTTGATTGGATAAAAAGAATATAGCACACTGATTACGGACTGTGGCTCGGCGGTCCCGGGTTCGATTCCCGGCCTGGCGCGGGCTGCTGAAGGGTTTAAAAAGGTCTTCAATAAAGAGGACCGTTGCGCTCGCTATAAGGTTTTGGGCAATACCAAAAATTAAGGTGTTACGAGTTTTCCGGGTAAGGGTTTTTAAAAGTTGATAGATGACACCGGTTCTATGGAACGTAGCAATACAAGGGCGTGATACTATCGCGCCATTCATTGATCATTACTTCGACATTATCATTCGTATTATTTGATGTATAGAATGGCGTTGAATAAAAGAAAAAGAAAACACTGGAAATAACCGCCCGCTTATTTTGCGTATCACGGACAACATTGAAGTATATGTGTTAAGCCAGGAAGATCTATCGCAACCACGCTCTTTACAACGAAGATATTCGACCAGACTTGGAATTTCCAATATCAGATATCTGTTAACCGAATAAACAAAGATTCAAATTTTTAATAAATTATGATTTGATTAAATTAAAAAATTAGGATTTATGTCACTTTCAATTTGTTTATCAATATTTAACTGTACTTACTGTACAAAAAAGGTATGTTTTAATAAAGTCACATTTAACTAGAAGGAAATATTGTGTTGCGCGGCATGGTT
>JAQGBY010005962.1:0-13813 GCA_034698785.1 Mycogona germanica | reverse complement strand
GGGACGCTAGCGAATTATGATGGTGTACTTACGGTATGTTCATTTTTATGCGATTTCATTGAGCCGTTCGGCAAAAATCCTCTGAACACGAAAATAAAATTCTTTGTTTTATAATATAGGATATAGATGCAAGCTTTATGAGTAGTAGTGTGTGTGTAAGCGTCGGGACGATAGTCGAAGCTATCGATGGTCGCAACCATCGATAGCGGCGACTATCGCCCCACGCTTCCATCGCCGCCTCAATCTCCGTGCGCCCCCTGCGGCGTACGAAAAACGCGCCCGCCAGGGGAGCCACCGTGACCCGAGTCCAGCTTTGCGAATGCGAGCTGCGACTCGGGGTCACTCCTGCCAGGTGGACCAGCGTAACTGGTCGGATATTATTATTCTCGCGATCTGCTAAGTCAAGATAAGAGGAATAAATAGTCCGTGGAATATGAACTATCAAAATGCCGTCTTCCGTGTTTAAAAACACGGCATCGTATTCTTAGCATTCTCTTAGACATTTTGCCAACACCCTGTAATGGGAAGAAGTTTCGTTACGCGAGGATATTGTCAAAACAGTTGAACGATCGCCAGAATATCAGCGCAAGTGAGACTCTTTTCCTCGGTGAACGACAAAAATCATTTTTCGGTTGCCCGGTTCCCCGCCCCGCACAAAAAGAAGGAATAGCAGCTGCGTGCGGGACGGGAGACCGGTAGTCCAACTTCCAGTTCTGGAAGGCATCGGAAATCGCCGATAGAATCGGTTTGTTTACATCGCCGTTTGGTTCGGTTTGTCTACATCGCCGTTTGGTTCGGTTTGTCTACATCGCCGTTTGGTTCGGTTTGTCTACATCGCCGTTTGGTTCGGTTCGTCTACATCGCCGTCCGGTTCGGTTCGTCTATATCGCCGTTGGGTTCGGTTCATCTCAGATCGTTGGATTTGTCTCAATCATCAAAATGGATAGTGCATCGATACGGTAAAAAGTTGGTGAAGGGTCGCTCCCTGAACAGTCTTAAAAATCATTAACTAATTTGGGGAAAAGGGTTTTGTAAAGAAACATAAATAAATTTTACCTGAAGTAAAATTGAAAAGCATTGAATTGAAATTTGCATAAATTGTGTTTGTCAGTTTGGTTGATAACAAGGACGAGATGGTCGAACTGGGAAATAATAAAAATTAGTTAAACCGTCCCAAGGTTTACATGTGTACCACTTCTGAATCATGTCACTTCTAGATCACACAAAAACAAATACGCCAGTAGAAAGCTGCTTTACAAATTTCGAGCAGACTGTTACCTCCCCCCATTTTCCTTCAGTTCTCCACCCCTAGATGGCTCTGCTGAATTTCAATTTGATCACTGAGAAATCCTTCAGCAGCACCATCAATGGGGAAGAAAAGGAAGTCCTAACTCACATTGCAAAATACAATTTAAAATACCACTCTCATTTTAAGCTCATTCTAAATTCACTTCTCCAATTCCCTACATAAATTACAAAAATAAATCTATTTTCAGAATAAAAATAAATAACACTTAAGTTATAACAGGAATCAATTGTGTTTTTCAAAAATTTAATTATTTCATCATAAACATATTTTGTCCAAAATATATAAAAATTTCACCCAAAGTATAGATGAAGCCTATGAAGGAGCTTGTGGAAGTGGAATTGCTGAGTGGATCTGGAATTAGAACATTTACTTTTTAATTAATAAATTAAGTAGTAAAAAAACAAAAAGAAACACACACTTATTTTTATTTTTTTTTAAATGAACTCACCATCTTGCTTCACAATTGGAGCATATGTTGTGAGTGGCAATCCAGAAACCTTTTCAAAAGTGTGTGTCTTATGTGCTTCACACCTGCAAAAAATAAAATAAAATAAAAAATAAACTTTGTTTTTTTACAGAAAGTATATAAAAATTATATATAATAGAAAATAATAAATAGAAAGTATATATAATAATATTTTAGAAACTAAAAAGTTAATTTATTAAAATTCTTAGTACTTTAGAAACAGATTATTTAAAAAAAAGAGAAGTCGGCACTTACCTTATCATCTGTATTATTTGTCCTATTAACTCAGGATAATCATTATCCTTTCTTGGAAGGAATCTCACCAACACCCAGTGGATGGTGTTTTATAGTAAATATTGGTTTATTTGGTGATCTAGTCATCCTATTTTCTTTATCACAATGCTCAAACCAGGTTTGAGTAATTGTTTTAGTAATTCTACTGATTGTCTTGTATTTTATATCAGCCTTTCTTTGTGGATTTCAAAATATAACCATTTGCATGAAAGCTTTCTGTAAAGCAATCTTTAAGCTATTGCTACACTTTAAATTAATGTGAACACTTTGGTCAGAAGTCATCCCTGAAGTCATCCATTCTCCTAGTACATTGAAACGGATGATTACATAGAGATGGAGAGACAAATCTGAAGGTTCAGAACCAGAGTGGGAGGAGAGTCCTGAGCAACCATACACACTCAAAATGATCTGTCCTATGGAACCTCAAGAGGAAATGGTGAATGGCCTAAGAACCAAAAACCATTCACTCGATACTGTGCAGCATACAGGATAGTCATGTGCACATGCCAGGAGGTACCATTTCCTGGCCGGACATACCTCCCCCTGTCCCAACACTGGTAAACTTTAAAAACATGACTGAAGAAACTAGTACACATTGGATGGAACATCCACTATTCATGGTTGAGGAACCTGAACTGAAGCAAGATACAATAAGCAAAAACACTAAACATACACTAAGCAAACACCTGCTGTAACACTAATGATTGCATGGCAGCCGGTTATATGCATGTTAGTTACACAGAGACAATTTGACTCCATCACAACAGAGAATATTGTCAGAACATGTTTGCCAAAGCATGGACATCTTTTCAGAGGATGAGTTTGACATCAGTAACTACAAAGCCTTGCAACACAAAATTCCGACCACAGATGCCAAACCTGTCTGCCATCTGCCATTCAGAGTTTCTGTGACTTGAGCTGGAACATCTTTGTTCGGAAATGCAGAAAATGTTGCAAGCCGTGGTCCCATGACACTCAAAAAGTTCCTGGAGTGCTCTGGTTGTCATTGTGGGAAAAATGGATGGAGGCCTATGTACCTGCATTGCCTTTTGAGGGCTGAAAGCAAAAACCAAACTTGAGTTCTATCCCCTACCACGCATAAATGACACGTTGGATAGCCTGGCAGGAGCCGAATCTTTCCATCATGGACATGTGTAGTGGGTACTGGCAAGTCAAGCCGAGGATGTAGAGAAAATGACCTTCTCTACTGCTGACTGCCACTACGAATTCCTGCACATACCATTTAGAATGTGTAACACTGCCAACACTTTTCAGTGTGCTTTGTATGCTGTGCTACTAGGCCTCAAACTGGACATTTGCCTGGTCTACCTAGATGACAGTCATGTTTTCAGACACTTTCAAAGAACACGAAATAAAGCCTAGAGAAAGTGTTTGACGCAGTTCAAAACTCTCGCATGAAACTTAATCCAAAAATGTCCTTTTGGAACTGAGGAGGTAAAAGTCATCAGTTGCATTGGCAACAGTGTTGTACAAATCCCGGACCCACAGAAGGTGGCTGCTATCAGTGATTTCCCAGTCCCAGTAGACAAAAAAGGTCTACCCCCAGGCCAATGGGCTTAACTCAAGAAACAATAATACAACCCAGGTCAAAGTGTACATGAACACTGGGGACGCCCAGAAAGACTGGGACGACCAGCGCTGAAGCGGTATTCTCCTACAACGCTTCTGTCCAAAGAAGCATGCAAGAAACACCATTCTTCATGCTGTACAGATGAGAACCATACCACCCCATTGCCAGGTTATTCCCACTCCAAAGAGTGGAAGAGCCACCTATGCTGCACCAGCAAGCCACAATGGACAGGATCAGGAAGGCCCAGCAGAAGGATGCTGCCAGACACAAACCAACCAAAGTGACACTTTCAAAGTGGGTGATAGTGATGGTAAGTCCACTTATTCATAAAGTTGGCTTAACTACTAAGTTACTTGCCCACTACTCTACACCCTGCTGCCAGGTGAGAGCACAAAAATGACTTAGTACACCATTGTAAATTGAAGAAGGAAGGTGTTACTGCATGGCAACCTGTTGGACAATGATGACTATGAACTCTCTTCTAATAGCGGCAACTCTGATGATGAGGATGAAGATGACCAAGAGGAAGAGGCAATCAACTGGACAGAAAATGACCAGACTAGAGATCAGTCAAACAGGAAGCTGACTATTGCCACCATCATTTATTCTGGGCCATGCAAACTGTTGGACGTCACACCTCAGTGCGTGTGCGCTCGCCGAGTAGGCGAGTGCCGAGCGCATCTAAAGGTTAATTTCTTTGGACACTGAGCCAGCTGCCGAATCGAAGGTCTCCGGCTGAACCCCAATACGCGCGGCGTATGCAAATGAAATTTGCATATGCAGTGACGTGTGCAAACACACATGTCACTGCATATAAATACAGGCACTGGTGTCTGTATTTGTCACTTGTCTTCGAGCTGGTGAACAGCTCACATCGTGGTGTGTTTATTGTGAATAAACTTGGACTGAGTCAACTGCTGTTTCTGCCTGCTCTCATTTATTGCTTGAGTGGTGCTGATAGAATCAGCAACCTGCCACCAACTGTTTCTGGAGGGACACTTTCTGCTGCACCCTGGGCTGCTGCCCAGGATCCACACCAGCAATCCAACACAAACACCCGGATGGTGGCAGTGCAAACTCCTGTGCCCAAGGATGGCTAGGTCTGCCTTGCTGAATATTTTGACCCTGACACTTACATATTAGAGGAACAACCCAAACCAATTGTTCAAATCAGGGAAGTGTCTCACGAATCACAGCTTGGGCAAACGAAGGAGCTTTAAACTGTTCGATCCAGGCATTCCTCTTTGGCGTCAAATGATATTGATGTCGAGATATTTCATCTTGGTCTCGAAAACCACAAAAAGTGCATCTGGGCAGACAATGTTTTTGCAGTCACACGCCATCCAGATCGGGAATACGACAAGAACAGCGATTCAGAATATGTGCAAAGATATCTGTCAATGCTGACCAAAGTGCTCACACGCTCTGACTCTACAAAAATCGCACCAGCTGGCTCCAATGGTACAATATGTCAAACATTTCAAAAGTTTTCCATCCAAAGTTCAGGAACAAATTCGTAACTATGCTACTGTTGCAAAATCTGGCAGCTCTGGCAAACTGGAAGAGGTATGACACATTCGAACCGAAAAAAAAGTTAGTAATGACAATCATCTATGCAGAATTACAGCTCCCTCACAGAACCACTATGAAGGCAAAATCATCTATTCAGAATTACAGTTCCCTCACAGAACCACTATGGAGGCATGACATCCTCCACAACCCAAGCCAGATGACAGTCATCTATGCTACATTGCAGCCTCCCCACCACCAAAACCAAAACTGGAGGTAGGAGACAAAACCATCAAAGCAACTCAGCCGCCTCCACACCCAGATCCTCAATTTGTGAATCAAATTTCGAGGAGAGGGAGAAACATTGCTTCATTTACATGGTTCAAAAGGAAATGGCCCAAACCTAAAGCAAACTGTCAGCATACCGAGAAGTCATTTCATAGATGCTTTAATCTGCAGTGGGATTGTTGCTACCTGAATGATATTACAGGTGTGAAGCTCGCCAGTATCCCACCACCCAAGAACAAATTGGTGTTAACCCTTTAACCGGCAAGCCGTAACTGTCATGGGCAAGAAAATCCGCATAGGCAATCTCTTGTATCTGGTACGTTTTCACTTTTCAAAAAATTGGTGGCAAAATCTGTCAATCACAGAGAAATGCAAGGCACATGATTGGATAGAGCAAAAAACGTAGATATCAAAAGACACACACATTTCTAGTACCGATAGCACCATCTAGTTGCTGCTGCCGGAGACAAAAATGTGGGAGAGTGCATTTCCTAACATTTTTCCAACATTTTGAAAAGTTACATTTTTTATGGCGTCTAGTGAAAGCAAAATCATGCAAGCATCCAGCCACTGTTGGAACATCCAGAATTGTGTCGGATTGCTTGGAAAGTGATGGTGAAAGTGATGTGAGTGCCGGATTCGAACTGGAAGAGTCCTCCAGCAGTGGAACATCAGAATCCAGCAATCTGACTGCCAATAATTTTTACGTGTCCCCCAACTTGTCCGACTTGCTCCTCAAACGAAGAACCAACTCCTGTGGCACCGTCCAGAGCAACAGGAAAAAGCTGACACCTGGACTCAAAACCAAATTGAAACAGGGTGTGCTGGTGGCCTTCCAGCTGGGCAAGTTGCTGGCCATCAAGTGGCGCGCCAAAAAGGGCATCCACCTCCTGTCTACCATCCATTACTGCACCTTCCAGGAAGTGCAGGAGGTGCTGTCAAAGCCTAAAGTTGTTGTTGCCTACAATCAGACTATGGGTGGCATGGATAAGGCTGACCAGTGCCTCACTTACTATGACAGCATCCGGAAGAAGAGCCGGGTCTTCTACAAGATTATCTTCTGGCACCTAATCAACCAGGCAATCTTCAACTGCTTTGTCATCCAAAAAAAAGCTTGGTGGTCCAGCCAAAATGCTTTTAGATTTTCATTTGCAACTGGTAAAATCGATTATCTTGGCACACTACAAAAGCAAAATCCAGCAAGTTGCCAAGCCTGGCTGCAGGTCGTCCATCAAGTGTCCAGCACGTCTGGTGGAGTGGCACTTCATCAAGAGCATTCCTCTCACCAACCACACTCTGCCTGGACCTGTGTGGTATGCAACAAAAAGTTTCTAGTACCGAAGGGAAGATTCGAAAAGAAATGCAATTTTGGTGCCCATCCTGCAATGTTGGATTGTGTCTGGATCTGTGCTTCGAGGTGTACCATACAACACTGAACTTCTGACCAGGTAAGAAGAAAATTCTGTTACCTTACCAAATCTCTAACTGTCATGTCTCTACAACAACTGGTTCATAAGTTACGAATTTTTCAGTGAAACACCTAATTCGAAATTATGCTTGACTGTGCCAAGGATCCATTACTCTTCTTGCGGGAGATGTGTCAGAGAAAAATTAAAGGTTGGACGACAACAGACGGCTCAAAATTAGCTTTGCGCATCAATAACGTCAGCACTCGTGCGAGTCCAGAATAACTCCGCGGCACCGAGAGTGCCACTCTCGAGTAACACTGCCCCTGACAGGCAGTCCAATAGGCACACCACAGACACCGCAGTCAACCACACACAACACAACACTTAGCAACACGTCCCCAATGCACACAACCAACCTTAGCAAGACAGGACAACCCGGCACCCCCACAAACAGATACACAGTTAAGAACCCACCCACAACATGTACCCACCACAGCACACAGACCAACGGAGCTGTGCATGGAGGCATTCCCTCCGCTCACAGCCCCCTCCCACACTCATACCGGTACTCACGCACAACAACGCCAGGAGCGCTCAGGACCCATGCTCCCACTCCCGCACCCGCACCAACACACGACGCAGCTAGCCGCAGCGAGATGTCAGGAACCTCTAGGCCCTCCCAGCTATGCCAGCCTATGGCACAGCCGGCGCCTACACAACTGCAAGCGCACCCAGGCATTCCCCAGCAGCAACTGCCCAGTAAATGGCAGGGCACCCTGGCGCTCCCAGCGCCAGGCTCCGGTGCCAACGGGGCCGACTGGGAGGGCGTGAACAGAGGAGCAAACCGCCACCAAGGGGGAGGAAGGGCCCAACCCTAGGCAATGTGGCAACCAACGCACCACAGGAAAGCAAGCCTGGCTTTCTGTATGTAGCCCATACACCGCTTACCACCCTTACAGACTCTGAAACAGAAAAACAAATAGGCAAGACCGTCTACCAGGTGCGACAGTTCCTGCGACCACTCCTGTTGGCCAACAGAATCCAGGCTATTGTGTTGGCCAGGAGTGGTGACACGGCTATAAAAATCCAATCGAGAGAGGATGTCCAGGACATCCTCGATCTCCTGAAGCCTTTAACCAGTTCATACACAATACAGAATCCATATGCACGCCCAGCCCGGTGGCTCATCTACGAAGCACCTGCTGCCATTGTAGATCCAGCCATGTTCACTATAGTCAAACTTACACCGGTGAACCTCATTGACGCCCTTGTGGGCAAAAATGAGGACCTCCTCGCGTGCAATGAATGGCAGCAGCTCAGGGTGAAGCAGTTCCCCTCAGTGCCACACAACGGCTACCACAGAACTCAAAAATCTGTGTGGGTGCTGGAGGCCCCTCCGCACCTGCGAGCGCGTATCCTCGCACAAGGATACATGCGACTTGACACCGCCAGATGCTATAGCTGCTGCGCGATCGGTCACGTAAGCGCAAACTGCCGCAGACAGGCATGCTGTGCACATTGTGGTGACACCCACGATCGGCGGAAGTGCACCCTTCCGTGTGGTGCCATTCCAACATGCACCAACTGCTGCACCTCTGGCCAGCAAGACACTGGCCACAGCGCAAATGACCCGGCCTGTCCCACATACCTAGCCGCATGCGCCAACGCTAGACGACTTATTGACTCTACCCCTGTCTACCACACACATACACCACCAAGGACACCAGAACACTCACCACCACAATCGCCTCTACCCACCCTCCCCACCACACCAGATAGAGCACGGCGCACACCCACTCCACCACACATCCCACCCAGGGCACTCTCACCCGGACTGGACCGACAAAGCCCAGTCCCCACCACACCTACCCACACTGCTACACCTAATAATGACAACCAAATGACAAGGTCAAACACACCTAGCCTCTCTCCCACTCCTTCTGAGTGGGACAGAATTCAACCTCTTTCACCAATGGCACCACAATCACCAGGCCCACCAGTGCAGGCACACCCACCCCGCACGCCCAACCGCAGAAGGAGGCATCACCTGAACACAGAAAAAATGACAATAGTCCAGGTGAACTGTGGCAGGTTGCCCCTAGTGATGCCTCTCCTAGGAGAGGTGCTCACTAGGCATGACACTACAGTGGCGCTCCTACAGGAGCCCAGCCTCAGCTCAGCAGGTGGCCACTGGTGCACCAAATTCGGCACCCACCTCTACCCCATCTACAGAAAAGGAACATCACCAAAAGCAGTGGTGTTGGTGGGTGTCGCGGACCCTGGAGAGGCACACCCTGCTGACATATGCACTAGGTACATGTCAGCAGGGTTCTTGGCACTCTCTCCCGCCACCGTAGAGATCACAATTGACAGACAACTCCTTCACCTCGACCAAGCCATCGCTCAAGCGACGGCACCCTGGAAGACTGGCTCCCCTTCACACATATATAGGGGTGCCATGATGGGAGGCCTAGCTAGCGGTGGCCAGGCGCACCACAGCGTCAGCCAGGAGCGCCACACAATGAGCCCTCCGCCAGGATGCAGTACTCAATAACGAGTACTGCAGACTGAAAAACTCGCTAGCAAAGCTCATTAAAGAAAAGAAGACCAACTCATGGCAGGCATTCTGCGCTGAAGGCCTGGAGGATCCATTCAGCAGAGTCTATAAGCTCGCCACTATTTCTGCCAAAGGACAAAAATTTCTGACTGCAGTCAGGAGACCTGACGGCAGCATGACAGCCACTGTCAGGTCCACACTAAATGTGCTGGCTGCAGCCTTCTTTCCCAAGCGCTGCCACCATGCCCACCAGCAGTGGTGGCGCAACTCCGAGCGGACACGGCCATGCTGCCACGCAGGCAGTATGACCAACTCCCGGATGATGTCCCATTCAACTGTCTCTCCAGACTGTCTGAGAGACAGTTTGGATTCCGAGCCGGCAAAAGTACGAAGAGTGCGCTACAGTTGGCCATGGACATCAGCGATGTGGGAATACTAGATATCACGGGTGCATTCGACCGGCTAACTGGGTGGCGGTAATCAATCAGCTACAACAGAAGGGTTGTCCAGCTAACTTAATTAGCCTTGTGAGGCTTCCGGAATAGACTAGCAATTTTGGAAGACAGGGGCACGGTGGTCAGGCGCCGGCCCACCATGGGATACCCACAGGGATCCTGCAGTGAGCCACTGCTCTGGAACCTGCTCCTGAATTCCATCTTTGATGTTGAGCTTCCGGAGGGCAGCCACCTTCAGGCATACGCTGATGATGTGCTGCTAATAGTGCAGGCACAAGACCCATGATTGCAGTGGCCAGAACTAACACCATGCCACACAGGATTTTTAGCTGGGGAAAACTTATGGGGCTGGTGTTTAACCAGGACAACCATAATCGTCTCACCACCCACAGGGCAGCCACACAAATGGTTATGAATGGCGTCCAGCTGGTGGTATCACCCACCATCAAAGTCCTGGGAGTAGTGATAGATCAGAATCTATCATTCCTCCCCCATCTGGACTATGTGGGACGCAGAGCTAGGCACGTCCTCCTATCAATGAAAGCCCTCGCACAAGATGTGTGGGGGCTGGACAAGATTAGGTCAACTCTAGCTGTCTACCAAAGGGCGACACAACCACTGATCCTGTATGCGGCGGGAATCTGGGGCAGAGGCCTGTGTCAACCTGCCTTTGACCGTAAACTGGATGCCCACCAAAGAATAATTCTTAAAATTATTCTCCTCAGCACCCAGTTTACGATCTCCATTGCAGCGGTCCAGGCGATGCTGGGGTGTGCCCCCCTGACCATACAGGTTGGAATTTGTTACAACATCTGGCAGGCCAAGTGCACCAAACTTACATTAGACAATGATATCATAACGCATCCATACCGCAACAACAAGCTGCTGGCGATCCACCCTGCCATAGTGGGAGAAGGTCAGCCATTCCGTC
This sequence comes from Mycogona germanica, assembly GCA_034698785.1. Lineage (NCBI taxonomy): Eukaryota > Metazoa > Arthropoda > Diplopoda > Chordeumatida > Chordeumatidae > Mycogona > Mycogona germanica. Next base: position 3,004 of record JAQGBY010005962.1, on the reverse strand, counting down.
CATCCATGCCTACATCTACCAACACCTATGTCATGGTGCTGCATGTCGATGACACCAACTGCTTTGAAATCACCATAGTGGTGGCAGTAATCATCTCTGGAGCACACATCATCTCCCTCCCTTGTGCGCATCTGCAAGGGGAAGTGATGTGGGATCAACTGGTGCAGCACCATACCAATGAGGCACTAGTGTGATATGTAACCTGGTTGCTAGGACAAGACGGAATGGCAGACAGACCCACACAGGCACCTACCAACCTGGCCATATGGCAGGCCAATGGGGGTTGATCTGGAGTGGAATGCGGGTGTAGCCAGGGGACAGGTGCTCCTGGGCCGCCTGCACCATACCTGTCTGCGGCATGGATAAAGGGCTGTCGGGCTGGCAGCCTTCTCCCCACACTACATCTCGGTATACGCCACACTACTGGAGACAATAAAAAATCTGAACTTCCGTCTACCACACGTAATTCAATTCGAAAGGCTAATCGACATGGTCGCATCTGAACTGAAGAGAGGTGGCGGCCAAGTGGCAGCACAAATGGAACAGACGACACTGGACGCCTGACCTGGCAGTTCTTACTAACTGTCAAGCACAGGCACCCGGTGTCCAACATCACCCTAGCCATGATAGTTTATCATGGGCCACGGCAACTTCAGGGCCTATAAAGGAAGATGGAACCCTGTGGTGCCCACCGGGGTGCCCATGCGGAATTGGACCGCAGACGCCAGAACATCTAATCAGGGAGTGCCCCTTACTGGCCTCTGAGAGGATGGGAATCCGCTCCGCGGCCAGAACGGCGTGACTACCAGAGGCCATACCGTTCCATGCCATGCTCAACAACCCACTTGTATGTCCCCACCTCAACAGGCTAGTATTTAAATACTACGCCCTGGTCGCGGAGGGGGTAGTATGAGCAAGATAACACAACCTCATGTAACTAATGCAACACTTACAACCACCAACAGCAACCAGCACTCGACCACATAGGAGAGACCGGACCATGTGGCCTAATAAATTAACTTGCACTCATCTTAACAATATCTCAACAGGCCACCTCATAGGCGTAAATTTAACAACGGACAACCCAATCTAAAAACATAATAAGTCAATTAGTAAATAAATCTCATATCTAAATAACATAAACTGAAAATCTAAACATTAATAAAGGTAAAACCATTTAAAAACTAGGTGCTAGAATTAAAATATACTTCATCATAATGATACCAAGCCCTGTTCGGTCTCTGGTCATTAGGCCATCCACACCCAGTGTCAGACCTGGTCTGACTAGCATAACAGAGTAGCAGTTGCTGCAACTGGTAAACGCCACAACCCACAATGCCACCACATGTACTTTACTCCACAGCTACACCGACCACTAAAGACTCGCCTGGCACCTCGGGTGCACAGCAGGCGCCATCCCACAGTGTATCACGCCCCACCAATTCACCTAAAAACCCACAAAAACACCCATTAAACACCCACAAAAACACCCATTTTTCACCATGCACCTAATCACCGATTACTAATCCTGTTTTTTTTTCTCTTTTTGCTTTATTTTACTCTTTCATATCACTCATCTCCACCTATACCGCACCCTGAGCACAAAAAGCACACCCACCAGGCATGCCACACGAACGTGACTGCCTATGCACACCCCTGAGCAGACCACAAGGCCATGTTGTACAGGACCACAAGGGGCTAGGGGCGGCTAGATGTAGTGGGATTGATCCCACCCACCTGGCCGACCACCCATAGGTCCCCTGACCACCACCGCTCCTGACCACGTCCAGGCCAAACAACATCACCATGACTCACCACTGCCACTACCACGGATATCTCCATGCACCCTACAATCTCCTGAACGACCACAGCTGGGAACCCCGGGGCGGAAGGGACACCAGGTGATCCTGGCTGTCACGGATGACTACCCCTGGGAACCAGGCGCCGTTCACACCACCACCGACATAGCGATCACAACCGGCAAGCCAACAACCGATCACACCTGCAAGCAAGCAAACACTTTTTTTTGCCCAACAATTGCGAGAGTGTGACTGTGCTTCGACAGCCGCCAACACGCCTTCATTGAAATGCAGGCAAACAATTTCCCTACATTCACAAAAGTGCCGACATGCACCAACGACCGAGGCCACCAACAGACCCGCAACTGCTAAAACAATCTTAGCAATGCGCACCGCGCCCTGTGTGGTGCCTCTCCCGAATTACGACTCAACCTGTGCAGCAAACACCCTGCAAGCCAGCAGACAATTGCTAACATTTGCAGAGGTGCCATGCTTAGGCAACACACTGTCAGCAAAAGCTACATCAGAAACGCAATGTGCCCACTGCACTAGTGCGGCGCCACACACCGATCCCGCGAACCCAACCTGTGCGGTAAACACCCTGCAAGCAAGCAGACAATTAATTGCAAACAATTGCAGATGTGCTACACAAATGCGAAACCCTTAAACATTCTGTGGTTTGCAACCACTCACTCAACAAACACACTGTAACAACAAAAGCGCAGTGCTACGACCTACCTGTTGAAGGATACGAATCCTCAACTGTGTGACGTGTTACAGTGTTTGACACGTCACACATAAAATGTCAAGTGTGACACGTCATAAGTGAACGTCATGTAGGACATCAAATGTTGCACGTCATTCTCTGTACGATTGCAAATGGCGTCCGGCAGAACGCCACACGTTTCATGTGGGAAGCAATAAAGTGATCCAATGTAATCAAGAGTAATCACTTCGTTCTCCTCAGTTATTTCGCTGCATTTCAACAGGTTATGGGTCCAGTGTGCAACGAAACGAAAATTTGAGTGAGTAAAAACAAAAATGAACATTTAAACTGAACATTGATTTTGAGCACCAAACAGCCTAGCTAGGCAATGCAGATAATGTGGTGAGTGAAAAATCAAAGCCAACGAACATTTTATTTCTACGAATCCTAAACGAATAATTGGATAGAATTAAATGCAAACGGGCACAGTGAGTTTAAA
>JAQGBY010005961.1:0-13814 GCA_034698785.1 Mycogona germanica | reverse complement strand
ATACTGGTTGTTGTTGTTATGTGGTAATACAACACATATAAATGATGTTTTGAAAAGGTCAATCGCATGTACTAAAACAATGTTCCCGCATTAGTTTCCCATACCACCATCGCCACTAAATTTAGCATTCGAAAATCATGACTTCAAAACCAATCATAATTGGTTTTCACCAACCAGGAGATTTCATTGGCGACTCTCGACTGTCACGGTGGGGTGTCGACCCAATCGAACGGATACACCCACCATTCCAAAACCGCCAATGGTAATTAGCTCGATTCCCATTCACCGACGTGCGTCGATTTTTAGTCTACAGGCAATACCAGTGGCAAAATTATTTCGCGGTTTTCCAAATTGAGATTAGCTAGTTATGAGCGATTATTCTTCTTGCAATTGACAGCCGGTTGACAGATAGTTGCGACCACAAAGTTCTGCTATGGCAGAGCATGAAACAGCTTCCGCCATTTCAAAAAACCTTTAACGCTATTGGTAATTAAATTCTGACTCATTGAAAACTACAAATTACATTTAAAATAAATTAAAATTTTTCTCAGTATCAAGACGGTTTGCATTTAAATACATATATTTTCGAAATCTGACTTGATTATCAATGATGAAGAATCCTATCATTGCCCGGTCACGGTTTCAATCGTTTTGGAACTGAATTAACGCGCCAAGATGACCACGTCGCTTCCGTGCATCGTCGGTTCAAATACGAACTTCCCAGAACTAGTTGAAGCCTTAAGTAAAACCGAGCCAATTACACAGATGTTATCGAAGCTTCGTTCTGACGCAGCAAAAACAAAGAACGTTTCAAAGCGACGTTTCCTCGTAGATGCACAAGTAAAACTTAATTACTGACAACTATTACCAACGATACAAAAATAATCGTAAATATGCCAAGAATGGTGAGACAATTTGTATGCAAACGCTAAAGTGTTCGGAAAGAGAGATTTAATCTATACATATTTTATGATGCTTTCCAGTAACTCCAATTTGTTAAAATTCCGATTTGTAAACCAAATTGAGCATTTCATGCATCTATCAAGAAACCATGATACTTTCACATGTCACAACAGAACTCCACATAGTAAGGAATCATTTGTTTGTATTTGAAAACAATTTTATTGAAACAAATTATAATCGATTCAGATTTATTCAATTACTTTTCATCCTGGATGTTCACAATGCTGAACTGTTATATCGACGATCTTGTTGCCAACTCTCGATTGGAGTCCGAGCAATCATCCTATGTCAGAGTGTCCGTCTTCGAACCGTTCGGTTTCAGCCCATAAATCAAGATTGTATTCCGAGGTTGGAATCGCAGCTCAGGTGAAAATTGCGCAGACAAGTTTTCTTAAAGTACACAGAAGGCAACATTTTACGAATGCCCCTCTCTCGAACCGATTACCGATGAGGAACCGAATTGTTGTCTTGGTGCAGCGTGAATGGCGCTGCAATCGCCGTCGGCGAAGGAAGGAGCGGCGAGAAGCCCACTTACACTCATTGAACGCGTAGCTCGTCTACACAAATCCAACAGTGATTCACAAACCGTGAGAGTTAAGGTGAGTTGACTACGTGAATGATCTTAATGAACGAGCAGGTAAACCTTTGAGGAATAATCCTGAAACACGAACCGAAATCTCGAGTGCAACTTCTCAGTACAATTTGTGTGGGTAATATTTGAATAAAGGGGTACAGTGTTTGTACAATAAACGGTACTTCGAAATAATGTGTTTTCATATTTTTTTTACCCAATCAACTGTAGTCAGCCGCACTACAGGCGTTACGTCCCCTCATGGCGCTTAAGCACTATGCGAGGGGCACGACCTACAGTACCCCGGGATTGAAATCTTCGAGAGCACGCTCCGGGAATCGAACCCGGGACCGCCGAACCACACAGTCAGTCGCTAAAACAACTGGGTTACGACGAGTCGTACATTCAAATAATTTCCTTTTTAAATCACAAATCTTAACGAAAAATTCATAATACCCAGAAGTTTATGAAGAATATTATGTAATTTCATTTATATATAAGAAATAAAAAAAATTGTTTCTGGTACTCCCTTAATAAGTTCATAAAATAGAAAATTACAAGTTGTAATACGGAAATACGGAAAATAAAGGTATTTTTTTTCTCGAAATATTACACAGTTTGCGCAGGAATCTGAGGAGATTGCGTACATGTAGACCACAAATCTAAGATCCGAGAAACGGAAGATCCACAACAAGCAAAGGAGAAGGAGAAGCCTGAAATTTCACAGCTACCAGGTAGGTAGTTTAACCAAAACTTAACCAGAGCTACTCCATCGTGCCACAAGTATGGTAGCCGCTGTTGCACGTAAGGCCACGTAGTAGGTCTAGTCGAATACAGATACACGTACACGCACGCGTCCGTATAAAAATGTCGATGTTACGGCTCAGACGAGAGAGAAGGAGAGAGAGCGAGAGAGAGGCCCAACGCGACGGGGGAACAAAGACGTCGGCACCCCGGGGTCTGCAACCCGTCATCATCACCGCACATCATTTTATCTGCCAGCTGCAAATTGGCGAGACCGGGGCGGGTTTTGCTCGCTATCTCTCCCGTGTTGCCCCCCGAAGGCCCTGGGATGGCGAGGTGCTCGCTCCGATCGCCGGACGTGACAAAACTGACACTTGGGGGCCCTACAGGTGGATGCTCGTACACCTATTGAGGAGGAGTGGTCGATTTTACAATCCGAAAATCTCATATAGGTAAAAAAATGGCTTATCTGAATAAAATCTGGAGAGTCCAGTAGGGTAAATGGACACAGTCGTAAAAAAAATACGAGTTACGTTGTAAAAATAATGAAAAAAAGAAATGTTTTTATTCTTCGGGATATTTCTGCTTAAACGGCGAAATTTTTCGTAAAAAACCTTTAAAAAACGGATAGGTAGCATAAAAAATAATTAACTATATAAAAGTTTACCCAACTATTTTATGGACTTATTAAATGGAAATTTGGAAATATTGAATTGAAAATAAATAAAATTAAAAGGAATTACCTATTACACAGAATTATCTTCATGAACTACCGGGAATTTTAGATTTATTTGAATTATTAAAAAGCAAAACACCATTTTCAAAGTGACTGTCAGTACGGTATACCCAAGTCTGACGAAGAAATAATCATCACTCTATTTTACAGACGTTCCTAAATCACTTTTTAAGACGAAGGCAGGTTTTTGTTTACTGGTTTGAAATGAGTCAGGAAAGTATCGGAACAAAAATTGCACATGTGTTTTATCTCTTAGCAGAAGAGGGGAAATGCTTTGAAATCGCCCCGGATTTCAAATATTACGTTTTTTAAAGAGGACGCTCACGTTATACTAGTAGAAGTTCTCGTAAAGACGAACACATAATCCCTGCATACACTGATAGAATCGTGCGACTGGCCCTTTTCGTTAAGACAGTTAAAATGAAGTTCGAGCGTCTGGCAATTAGGTTTAGACTGGAAAACACACTTCCATCAAGCAAAGACTTCACATCGATTAACATCACATTCGCCAGAGATCAAAGTTGGTGAAGCGAATAAACACTTGGTATATAAAAAAATCTAAACTACGTGAATTTACGAACGTGTGTGTGTGTACGGATTTCTGTAAACGTAGATAATAATGAAGACGCTCGATAATTTTGACACCGCCATTGCACATGCAAATCTACTCTCCAGAGACCCTGGATCCCGCTCCCAGAACCGAGCAGTGATCCACATGGCCAGTATCAGTGACGTTACCACGAAAAAAAAAGAAAAACTCGATCATATCAATATTTTTAAGGCGACTCTCACGACTCTGACGTCAGATCCAATCAAACCTTAAGAACGGGTCATTAAAAAGCTGGAAGACTGGCGAGGGGGAGGCTGAAAAGTATTAATTGAGTATGCGCCGGCCACCACCAAAATCAATTTGCATATATTCGACGCAGAGACTATAAAATTTCGTGCAGAAACGATGTGGATGTGAGGGGGGGGGTGTGTGGCCGAGGCATAGGGGAGGGGAGGAGGAGGGGGATTTGTCGTGGGGTGGTGAGGATGTTATTCGGGGCGCCCGAGTGTTGACTTTAACACTCGACGTTCGCGTAAAACAAACACGTCTGTCACTTGCTCAACGTTTCTCGTTAGTCCCCTTTTCAAGTTCGCTCTCGTGATTATAGAGTGCAAGCCATCAAGCTGTCAGCGCGAATGCAAGAAAGAAGAAGGTGGTCGAAAGACGGGAGCCGGTTCCTTAAAAATGCAACGCGCAGCGGATCCCCGTCGCCCCAAAAATCCTCACGAGACCCCCCTCGCCCACCTATCTGGACGCGACAGAATACAAATGGTGAAAAACATGATTTCTCCTGCAATCAGCGGTCGAGTACTGAAAACATCAATGGCGTCAACCCGAGTAAGCCACACTACTCAGAAACTTCTCTGTAAAGCACGCGTGCAAAGTGTGATTGCCCCCCATTCGGTGACAAAAGTAACTGCACCCTCTTAAAATTATCGGTATTCAGTTGGGCGAGCAATCGAGCGTCATCTTACCTGACTGAAAATATGCGACCTTCAAATACAACCAAGTGACCGTAACTTTGTCACTAAAATCCAGAAGAAAAATTGTCGCCATGAGGAAGGACGTGGTCTCGGGAGTAGGACTACACGCACTGGTCGACTCGCAATGGCCGATCCGGTCGGTCAGCATCGGCTGCCCGCCCCGACCAAAGAGAGAGAGCCCACGTACGATTTCTCCAGGTATGCAGGTGGGCGGACATTCTGTTTGGGGGCGACACAGTGTCTAAACCACCACACCATCGTTCGGTTCCAATGGCCTCTTCGGCCAAAGGCAATTTCTCACTCGATTAAACGTAGACCCACCACTGGAATAGGAATTGCAAAGCAGCATAAATCTTCACATACCCATTCCCCCCACTAGCCAACGATCTAAAAATGCGTTCTTAGAAACTCTATTATGCACAAAGGAAATGGAAGTGTCGATTGCATAACGCATTTACGCTGAAACTAGTATTACTACGTACTACCGAAAACCTTATCTTGTGGAACAGCCAACACACAACTAAACCACATATTTCGTAGACGACACTTTGAAACCCATATACAATTCAAGACCGGACCAAGTTAGGCTGCAGCCTTACCTTGGCTCAAGAAACTTATTATCTGGTGCAGAGAGAATGACCAAATTCAACTTTATATTATAACAAATTAATCTGAGACGCATGGAATTTCCTTACATCGTAAGAACCCTTTAAGTGTGAGAACAGTCAAACAGCCCACTCTCGTTGGACGAGGTATTCCGATTACTCCGATTCCACATCTGAAAGACAAATTCATATTCCACTCCAAATTAAACCAATGCTATTGGTAATTTCATAAGAGATAGTTCGAGACTATGGTTTTAGCACTCTGTCGACCCAGAGTCGGTGTCGTCTCCAGAGACCAGAGTCGGTGCAGGCGAACGTGTGCAATCTTCCGAAGCACGCCAGTTAAATAAAAATATTTTCTCCCACCTACTTGTGTCCAGCCCCCTGGCCGAAGCTGCCCTCCCCCTCACCTCGATCTTCCACCTCCTCCCATCCCGCATCCCGCCCCTTCCTTTATTTCGCCTCACTCTAATATTCAACTCGTGTACAAACAAAAAACCACAGAAACGTCGATTATCCGATATTTTATGTGTACGTGGTCGACGTAGTCTCTCTCATGTGCAGCGAAAGGGCGCCGGGAAGGACGCTGCAGGTGGCGCTCCTACATTCAGATTCCAAGCTAGTGTCGAACCGAACCAGCTCCAGAAAGAGGACCACACTGAAAATTCTCAAAACATTTGAAGTCATCAGGATTTTAAAATAATGACCGGATCCGGATCACCAAAGTCGAAATGACCACCGTTGAAAAAGAAACATTCATTCACCATCAGTAGACTAAACGACCAGTTTCAAATCTCTTAACCCAAATTGTCTTTCGCCAAATTGACTTCCTGTTGTGAAACATTTGATCGCGATCTATGGGATTTGTACATTACAATATATTTTGTCATTTAGAGGCGTTCCAAAAAAATCAGTTGATTCGTTACAGTTTCCTCGTCTAAATCTTAAATGCAATATTTTCAACAATCGTATTTGTCAATAACACGCAAATAGCACTCGTAGAATGCGCCGTGGGAGCAATTGAACTCGTTGTCGACCACTAAGAAACGCAAAATGCGCCACCTAGGGATAAACCACAGCTAATTTACATTGACAACTGCATCTCAAATCAATCACGTTTTTTAAGAAACATTTTCAGAGTGCTTTATGAAATAATTAAATAATAATTCCTTGATTGTCAATGGTGAACACGATTAAATCAATCAATCAATGAAAATAAAAAAAGTACAAGTAAAATGGTGCCATCATTTGTTTCGGAATTTCATGGTTGTCCCCTCATGTAAGAGCTTCGGTCCGGTTCAGACGACACCCAATGTAGAAACGTCGATGTTCATGTTCATATTATACATCACCTAACGATCGGTCGACAGGATCTCTGGCTGGAAAACAAAATTTCCATTCGGTGAAACGCGCGAGTGAACCGGACGGGATCAATGACTTGTGGCCAGCCCGGCCGAAGAAACAGGCAAAACGAAAAGAAAGGTGATGGCCAGTCAAAGAAATAAAGGTGGTAGAAACGAATGGACCGTTTGACAGAACTGACCCGATATAGACGGACGAGTCTCGTCTAATTGCATCCTCTCGAGATCTCCAGACTGATATTTTGCGAAATTATGTATTTCGAGAACCGGAATAAACCATAAATTGAACATCCAGAAAGTGAATGCCAATGCAGACAGTTTTCTTTCAAACATAACAGGGTCACCAGTCTGGAAATCTAAAGCCAGTAACGCGTTTGTAACAACGCGGCAGAAATTGCATCAATTTTCCGATGCAACTTGGCGGTTGCGCGTGGTTTATTCTGAATCAGCGCCTGCGTTTCAATGGGAGTGCGATTTTGAAAGCGTTCTAGTTAACCGCTTTCGATAACTAGCTTCGAGTCACATGCTAAGCTCAAATTATACGCCCATAAATGCTGACTTTGACATTTCAGAACCAATCCAATTATTTACAATGCTTGAGTTCAAATATGAATTCATAAATTTGAACAAACAATCGTTTCAGTGATCTAAATCGTACATTTCCTTGGTTGTAGTGAAAGGGCGAAACGAGTTACGGTAAGACTGTGATAGTGAAGGCGAGAAGATGTAGAGAGAAGAAAAAAAAACTCAATAAAAAATAACAACAGAAACCTCCGGCAAACCCGCTCGGCAAAACCAATTTTCTCCCTTCGAAAATTTAATCGGCAAAAATTGGGCAGAATTAAATTTGATTGTGTACGACGGAGGGTCCCGACAGGTCGACTCTGCATCGATGAATCAAAACCCCATTAATTGTTTTTTGTTTCTCCGAGAGACGCATTCAAAGGCTGATGAACGCAGAGCGAAGAAGATCGTCACCAGATCTGTTTAGGGGAAAAGAGGAGGCTGAGGAGCCGCCGCACTGGAGCGCCCATTTTTGCCACTCCATTTCCAATTTAATGGTTGTGACAAGCGAGTCATAAATAACGCGAGAGAAATGTTCCAATCGTTATTCATTGATTATTTTTACGCCTGGCAAAGCCCCTGCAAGACGATACAGCGACAGGAAATAAAAATGGCGATTGTAAATCAGTGAAAAAGAATGCGTGGTTAGGAGACGTAGATTACTACGCCGAATACACCTGGTGGCGTGAGAAAGAACTAGCGCTTTCATTGGCTCCAGCGAAACCCCATTTGCTCAATCTCCTAAAATAAAAGCGTAAGATAATTATTACCCTAGGTGTATAAAACAAATTCGGTCTTTCCTGTCTGTGATTCGAAAGCTCGCCAAGCTCATCCAAGACATTGCAACTAATTTCAGGTTTTTATGCTGTTGCGTTCGTGAGATATGAATTTTGTAAATATAAACTAAAATGTCACGGGACTCTATGGACGCCGGGACAAGTTCCGATTGCGAGCATGGCGCATGGCCAAGTGGCATACGTGCAGACACGTATCGCCATCTGCCGGCGTTTAGGGGACACTGTGAACCTAGGACTGGTCGGAATGAGCAAGTCAGCCCAGTCAATGTATTCAATAGTATACACATTAGAAGTCGGTAGATTAGATATTCGAGCGTGCATTTCGGTGAGCGTGAAAATATGCACGGGGTCAACGCGAGAGTTGCCAAAACCAGACGGTAATAAATAGCAGGAGTTTCTCCGTGCACGAAAATCGGGTTGTAGTAAGATGAAAAGAAAAAAAATCGAATGCTTATGATGTCTATAAACGAAAACCGCCGACAACACACGGGCAGAGTGTATGTATTCACTCCCGTAGTACCTATGGCGGCCACAGTATAGCTGTACTTAAAAAATTGGTCCCCATAATTCTCTCGCATATTATTAATTTTTTTTAGGTGGAAAAAATCCGGAAGAGCTGACCACGAAAGCTGTCACGGGTACTTAGAAATATCCACACACACTCAAAAGCGCTACAAAATCTTCCTATTATTTCATACCGACAAAGGAAAAACGATTTTTCAATTTAAGAAAAAAAACTAGCTGACCCTTATTCTAGATTATCAAAAATTGCATCGGAGTTTTTGCATCAGATTGTATCGTAGATTGCCAAATTGGCAAACGTCGATCAGTCAGCGATTCTTGAATGGCAGCCGAAATTTTAACATGCCTGTTCAAAAAATGAGAAAGTGACAAAACAAATTAACAAACAAACAAATAATAATTAACCCAAAAACATTCATTCCAATGAATAAAATAAATGGAAATCTACAAAAAATTTAATCTCTTAAATTGGCGTGTTAACCATATCAGCAAAAACATAATTTCGGGGCGCATCCGATTATCAAAATTTCAAAAACCATCCACAGCACATGGTTGGAAAAAAGAATGGTGATCGCTGTGACCTTTAACGACACCAGATATTAAGATTTTAACAAGATCTTATAAGAGGCAGACCAACGTTGACTATATTTATTGGTGTCCATAAATCGCACCAGATCCGCACTTCAAAAAGCAAAAACTAAGAAGAAAAATACCTGCGTTGCTGTTGACATCCGCGAAAGCAACCGAACAAAATATTTCTCTACCAACAACTTTAAAAAAAGAAAAAAAGGCCGAAGAGAACGACAATTCACTCGGGTGTCACACGTTACATAAAGACAATGCGTCCATAAATAATCACGACCATTCACGGTAGACTGCAATGACGCGGGCGGCGCCACCTCCAATCGACTGAAGAAAAGGTGACGCCACGCCAGTCACAACGAACTAATCTGGGCGTATCTACACATTCGCATAATGTAGCGCTTCAAAATGGATTAATGACACAGCTGTAGCCCAACAAAAAATCGCAGTATATCAGAAAAAAACGTGATCCGATGAACATCGAGAAATGGTAACGTCTTACTTTCACTTTTATCTGCTCAATTTTCAAACATCACCGAATTTGGTGAGTCAAACGCGCCCCCCGCTCGATGAGCTTCGAAACAGTGACTTAGAAACGCGCGCGTTTGCAAAAACACGATAGCGTAACAAATCCACCAACGCACCTTGAAATTACACCAGCGACACCGCTCCTCCCCACCCCCGACCCCCGAGCAAGACGGCGTTAATGGGGCACACCCAAGCTTGAATAAATAATACTGACAACTGAATGATATACAAGCGTGCCCTTACGAAAAACGGCACACGTATAATTTACGTATCGCCGCCAGTTCATGGACGCAACCCCCCCACACACACACACCTACACCCCTACCCCCACACACACGTAACCTGTTGTGGCTCCAGGTACGACGTACACATCATTGGCAGAGACGGTGCTGGCAATCGGCAAAAGCTGGCGAAAAGCAAAATTATAGGTTTGTGGGCGAAACGCGAAAATCGCATAGATTTCGGATCTGGTTGAGATATGAGAGAGTACGACTCAATTTTGCACACGTTCAATCAAAAACTACAATCCCCTCGAAAGGCCGGGCGCGTTCAATCAAGAACTCCAATCCCGCGAAGCCTCCTAAGATCCAGGACACTCGTAGGCTGAGGAAGGGCCTATGAGAACGAAGAATCAGTTTCGCTACTGCGGGCGATTGTTACAGTTCAGGCGGCATGAGCGTCAACCGATTGCCGAACTCTTTAGGAATCGTCAGAACTTTGAGATCGATTTGTGATAAAAGGAAACAGTTCGATTTTATTTTGATAACGTCTTCACATCTTCACGTCTTCAAAAAAAGTGTCCCCATTAGGTACGGGTCTCTGTACTAAATTTGTCTAACATGGCTGCAACCCTGCAAACGAGCCAATAATTTAATTTTGGACACCTGCCTGATTATAATTACACAACATAAAAATAATGTAGTGCGGGGTCCAGGCTAAGCCAACAGTTGTCTTCATTTCGATCATTTACGAGATTTGCTTTTTAGCAATTTAGGATTTCTTTACAATAATGACCAAATATCATGAAAAACTGATGCGGTCGAAATTGATCATTAACGATACAGTAAGAGAATGATGTTTGCACGGATGACAATGCTTCTAAAAACTAGGAGGTCTCAATGGAGGATGGGGAGGGAGGGGTGAAATGAAATCAGGAGTCGAGCGTTGCCATTTTGCCAACCGTGTCAGGTGACTCAATCGAAGGTGCAAGCCCAAAAGAAAAGTAACACGTCAAAGCAGAGAGGCTAATAGCGCAGAACGATACGCCCCGAAGGCAGCGCCGCACTCGTACGTCTGATGAGCGAAATGAGAATGAAAAGATAAATGGAAAATACTCCCCGCAGTCCCACAATTCATGGGTACAGGATACTGTGTACAATACTCGTGGTTCTTCAAAATACTGCCAATCACAATCAACGCCCGTTCATGAATTATCAATAGTTTCTTATTGTTAGCAAACGAATTATGCGGCGCCTTGGAAAGCGTTCCTGTAATCTATCTGGCTCACATGTCACTCAAATCAAATACCCCTCTACCGAGATTTTATAGACGTTGTCACGTCAAAATGCTTTTCCAGTTTGCCATATCCAAGAATAATGATTGGAATGTGCCCCAGACGGATACGGAAACACCTGTAGTGCAGTAGACTACAGTGATGGGAAATGAACAGTGAAGGGACATGTCCATTATGTCGAAAAAACAGTTTCGCATTTTCATTCTTGAAACAAAAAATCTTCTTTTTCAAAGTGGTAGGTGGTCTGGTAGATGTCCAGATAAGATGACCAGATAAACGACAAGAAATGCTGTTAAATAAATGTACAGGATATTTATTTGATTTGATCCATCCCAGAAATAAATCCATGAATTGCATTCGAGTAGATGACAAACAAATACGTTGCAACGGAAGCTGTTTGATCCTAAACAACAGATGGCGCCAGGAGATCACCCCCGTCCATCACTTTATTTGACAGTCAGGAGTAACTACATTTATTTATCATCGGTTTAAACGACAGGTTTCTTTAAACTATAAACATAACAATAAAGACATTAGTAAACTTAATGTAACTCTCGCATAATCTACTACCAGCTTCCGCGAGAGTTACACAAAGGCCAGCAAACAATTCTCATTAATTAGTTTCCCCGAGTACTTCTTTCTGGGTGACCAAATTTTCATTCGCATTTTTCCTTTTCCTAAATACAGCCGTACAAAAAGTACGAGTCCTCAAACGAAGCCGCATTAATATCAATTTGAATTGCCTGTTCACAGTTCAAGTGGTTACGAAATCTTAAGTTTCTAAATTTAAAAAATGAAATGAACAAGAAAAAAGTTTAAACATGAAAGTAGGGGTAAGAAAAAAGCCTTATAAGTACGAGAAGATCTGTAAATAAAAACACTATTCATCGAAAATTCAGCGTTCCTCTAAACTCCCCTCCCACACGGAAAACAAATGTTCTCAAGCAGCAGATGGAGATGAGAATTGCCGCTTGACGCTTTGAAGTGACCAACATCCAGGACCCATGGTCTTAAGAAGGTACATATCGCTGAAACACGCCAGGCATGCAGGCACTCATTCGATATAGTCATATGTATGGACGCATACCGATCTCAATTTCGCGACGACGCATAAACGACTTAACTGGATTTACATTGTAAATTACGGCGACATTGTCATCGTGATAGGGAGTTGGAGTTCTAGCGAAACGTACGGACACAGTTTTGCAACACGGCTCCAACCCCGCAACCAGCCGCATTTTGAGCAACAGCCGCCATTGTAAAAACATGAACTTGCGGAGAGAGAGAGAGAGAGCAGTAAAAATAGAATTCGAGAAGTTCCTACAACCCGACACTTTAATTAAGGGTTAAACGACAATCATTAGATTGCTGAAGAACGATTTATTTATGAACTAATCTGAATAATGTCTTAATTTATTTCATGCTTCATTCCTTTAAAACTGTTTTAAAAAAATTAAAGGCGTACCACAATAAATGATCGTACACTGCGTCTTCCGTTTACACAGTATGGTCGAAGGACTCGATATCCAAATTTTAAAAAGACAAAAACACGCACAAACCTGCCCAGTTTAGTTAATTTGACACTGAATAGATCACACTATCGATAAGTCTACGAGAAACCTGTGTATAAGAGGCGTTCCGGTTAATGCGTGAGTTTTAAAATTGTCTAGAAACCACCAGACTTTGGAGTTTGCGCGCACAGTCTCCTCTTTCATTTTAACGCGGTGACTCGCTCACTAACGAAGCTGATCAGCGCGGCTACTAGATGGCGCCATTGGAGTGGCAGCAACCGGTCAGTTGGTTAATCGACAATGCATGTGTCGGCCGAATTCTCCTAATTATAGAGACACGACTTTTTCTTTTTCTGGCACGCGCCAAGTTGCGCGCGCGCGATCTAGGCCAACCCGTCGCCACAGCTCGACTCGAAAAGTTGGTCCCCCGGGGGGAGGGGGAGAGGTCCCACCGCCACCGGGCATCACCAGCTGCTACTTTTGCCAACGACTAAAAGCTAAAACGTCACCGAAGAAGAGCACGGGACCCGCGTCTATTCTCCCAACGGGACCCACGCGCGGTCGAAGAGCACAAGTGCAGCAGACAGTTTGGACACGCGGACGCGCCGAACCATGTATAGGTGATTCTAGTCGGGGACAATGCGGCATCGAGGGGGGTCCAGAGGGGGATCTATCTCTACCCACTATATAGATAATTTACTAACGATTTAGCCAAAGATTTCTTTTTTGGGCCCCACTTCGGACATCTTCACAAAAGAACCGTCAGACGAAAGTGGCGCAGTGCAACAACGGCCACAGGACACCTCGCGACGTTTTTGTCGTTAGACATTTCGCTTGGGGAAAAAAAAGAGAAGATCCGTTGGGGATTGGACTCCTGATTGAATCAGATTTCGCACTGCTAGATTTTCTCGTCAGCAATTTAGGAAATCGTATCTTTAAGGACACAATTAACTTCAATTCCAATGAAAAGATTTGGCGCACATTTAATATGAATTTAACCCTTTAACCGTGTAATTAATTTTCAAAAACCTACATCCTGCTGTTCAATTAACTTTTTAAAAATTGATACCCCAAACAGTAAAACAGTTGCAAAAGAAACGTAACAAAAGATATTTTTCTACAGCGTCAAAATAGTTATTAGTGGAAACCATACTGTCGTGTTTCTTTACTTAGTACCTCGTGAATTATTGTATCTTAGAAATAAATGCTTCAAACTTCAAAGAAAAATGGAATTCACAGACGTAGGTTTCCAGGCAATAAAAGAGTTTTATTCAATTGGTGTAA
>JAQGBY010005960.1:0-13814 GCA_034698785.1 Mycogona germanica | reverse complement strand
ATAGCGCCATAATCAACGTTGGGCAAACGCAATGGATTAGTTTTAATATTTTTAATAAGTCGGACGAAAAGAACAGATTATTGTAAAAAAAAATTCTTATAAATAAAACAGCTGTGTCACTTTTCGAATTTTAAGCCTGAAATTTCAAATTTCTCGCCACAAATGTTGACTGGTGTGCCCTGCCGGTGGCGCTAACCGTACAGCGCATTAGCTGAACTCTGCTGCAAAAATGTCGTTCACTAGAGAAGATAAAAATACAATCAAATCTCTTCGACAACACAAAAATTATGGCGCAAAATGACTTCTTAACGAGCTTCCTGGGCTTAAGGTGGACTGATGCTCTCGCTGTAATCCGAGGTTTCGAGATGCTCAACAGTTTCGGTTTGGTCTGCTTCTCACAAAAGATGTTTCTCGGTCCGCCTCTAGTCCATCCTTTCTTTGGAAGCTCGTTAAGAGGTCGTTTCGCGCCATAATTTTTGTTTCGTCGTAGAGATTTGATCGCATTTTTATCACCTATAGTGATAGTTACACATATGGATCAGAGGAAAGGAGACGCGCTGCACAGTTACGTATTGCAGACGTATGGAGCGCCACCGACAAGGCGCAACATTTGTGTTGAGAAATTCAATACTTAAAATTCAAAAAGAGACACAGTTATCTTAATGATCACCAAATTTCACAATAATCTGGTTATTTTCGGTCGACTTTTTAAAATATTAGAAGTTGTTGTCCATTATTGTTGCCCAACATAATGACTTCACATGCACAATGTTTATGGTAACCGAAACCATTTATCCAAAAAGCGGCTAATAATTTGCGTCTCCAATGTCTCCCAACGGCGACAAGTAACACCGCTTTTTTCTACGGCTCCCTGGGGCCAGAAGCGGAAGTACAATGATGCGGGCAGGAAACGGAAGTCTTTTGTTAGCATTAGCTAAAACCTTTTTGATGCCAAGCTAAAAGTTTACTAAAGAAAGATGCTAGCTTACTTCTTAAAATTTAGGAGGACTATAAAATGAAGAATTTAGGAGGAATACAACATGAATTAAAAGGCGGTGGCATGTGTGAGATAGATCCACTAGGCCTCCAGCATATTGTATTCAAGGATTTGAAATATTAATGTAACGGATAAATCCGATGTTAGCCCCGTGGGAAGACGATAGATTTCCGATTAGTGAGTGCAGCATGCACTCCAGAATTTGAACAAAAAAAATTCAAACATATGATTTAAAAAAATGATTTCGACAAAATATAAAAAATTGATTAACACACGCCAGATCTTTGCTTAAACAGCGCGTAAAAAAACCTTTCTATTTCGGTTAAGAGACAAAAAAAGTTATCAAAATAAAAAATTGTTATTTTGACTATGGATTTGTTATAAGCGGGACATAACATTAAAAATAATTACCTAAATGCAGACGAATCTTCAAAAATTCCGGGGAACTTCTATAATTACGTGCACGAATTGTCGACATGATTAACGATTTAAAAATGAAATTATTCGAAAAAGGAAAACGCAAAAACACGGAACCCCAAATCTGACGTGAACATTGGTGACTTCAAACCATCGGTACATAAGAACTTTTGTTAATATTTGTGAAAAATAATAATTTTCAATTTCTCACGCATTTCATGTAAAAATGTAATTAAATAAAAACAATAACGCCCAAATTTTAATTACAGTGTCAATATGAAAAGACTCACAATTAATAGAATGGTGTAGCACAGATATTTTGGCCGCGGTTTCAACACGACTGAGGCTACAGAGGTTATTTTTGATTACGCATTTTAAATTAGGTGTGAAAAAGGATTTAGAGCCCCTAGAAACTGATCACAGACGATATCGGATTTCACTCAATTTTTCCTACGAGAAAACACTAAAATCCGACTTCTCTAGACACATTGAGAAGGTGTAGGAAGATTTGCAGTTTTAACAGGCCGTACATGAAATTTACCTGAACGGCAAATACATTTAATTGCTCATTTAAATGAACCGAGATGTCAAACATCACAGCGCAGCAGAATCGTTTCCCGTTTTCATCACAGACAAAAATAGGGGCCCCTAGGATTCGTTCTTGTATCCATGGAAAAGCATCAAATTATTAATCATGTGACTGCGCTAGTGTCAATTCGCGCAGTGCCAAAGATGCAATCATGCTGATATAATCTTGAAATGACTAGATTCACCGCTTTTCAGCTACGAACACTGGCGCGCACCTAGCGGGATCGGTCGACGCGAGTACAATATAAGATTGGGAGAGGACATGGGCAGTCATCACCCGCTAGGTGCGATGGCCCTTAAAAATGGGTGATTCTAGCACCGGCCCTTGAACATGGCGTCAGACCTGTCAAAAATTGTCCCGGTCCTCGGGGACAAACTACTATCCCTTCACCAAAAAATCAAGGTTTGCTCCACTTACCTTTGGTGCTCGGTTACCCTTCTCGGCTTCCCGATTGACCGCTGGTCAGCGTCTTGTCCGGTCTAAACCGCGGCCCGATTTGAGTTTGACAGCGGCGGTAATCCATTTTATCAGGCGCGTCCATAGAGATTTAAAAAAAGCAACGCTGCCGAGTTGCCGACAATCCAGACGTCAACTTGCTACCCCCTCTGGGAAAACAAATGTGCCCGATTGCTGGGTGCGCGTCGTGAAATCTAGTCGGGAGCACTTCGATTACCCGTTGAAATAGGCTGAGTATGTCGGAATAGTAAACAAACGCGATCACTCTTGTTAGCGACTGCTGTTGAACAGTTTGCGTCTCGGCTGCAATATTTCCGCAAGAGGTGGCAGCACTCCACAGAAGACCTAGCGCCATCTATTCCCGATGAAAGACAACGGCGCGGAAGAGATGGTTGGCGCGCGAAAATTGAATCTGTAATTAATTTAATGAGAATAAATAAGCGCATTAAAAGTGACGTGTTTATTTGCAGTGATATTTGGACCCACATTTTATTGATGTACAGCTTCAAATATTTCTGCACACCTATTTTTAACACAATTCATTTTGTCGAAGGTAATCCAACGCAACTTTTGAAATTTCGCGGGATCAAAAGCAAATTTGTTCGGGATTGGTGCTGCCACCTCCAAGCGAAATGTTGAACTTGTGCCATAGACTTTGCATGGCTACATAGTTTCCATTGAATAACTGTGTCCTTGACAGTGGTTCTCAAATCGTTGCACGTTTTTTAACTAGTGAATCTTAACTATTTTTTATTTATGGACTTTAAAAAATTAATCATAAACTTTAAAAATTACTTTCCCAATCCTTGGCACATCCAATGTAGTAAATCACTGCAATGCGAATGACATATTCATAAAATTCAACATGATTTAAATCCTTTATGATTTAAACCATTGATTTCCAATTATTTATGAATTAAGAGTTATTCCAAAGATCTATACCGTGGCATTTGAAAATCTGATTCACTTATAAAGCAAATTAGTTAATGTTTAATTATGTTTTGTCCTGATTTTCTTTTATAGTGTACCCACGTCATAGGCCCCATCCGGCGCTGCTTTACAACATTGTAATTGCAACGAAATCATCATTATACCTGTACACCATTTGAAACTATGCAATGCTCAAAACTATCTTACAGTCAAAATAGAATAACGAAAGTTCAATAACAATTCATAAACATCGTTTTTTTAAAAATACTTTAACGCGAACATTCAATTATTTTTTTGTGTGATGATTTTCAGCAAAAAGCGCATCAGATTTCGAACAAGCTTTTTGAAAAAAATGTAAATTGAACTTAGGCGTTTGTTAAGTGGTGTTGAGTTTGAGTATACAAAGCATCCTCAACGTCAAACTGCAATGTCATCTGGTTCCACTACAGCGACAAAAATACCTTCGTTATCTATCGATTTTGTTTCAATTGTTATCAATTGTTTTTCGGAGTAAGTAAAACTATCCAAATTTAAATGTTTTCAAAATTTTTTCGGCGACTATGACGGAGTGTAGTGTTGGTCAGCGAGGAAATATTTTCAAATATCCACCATTTTTGTAACAGTCGGATTATGTGCTAGTTCTATCCTAGCAAGAACGCTAGCTTCTCCATGATTATTATTCCCTTACATGTCTTGTGTTTAAAAATGTATTTACAACTCGGGGTCACTCACAACAACCTACATTTTTCACCTGCACCTGAATCAACAAAATATAACTTTTACAGCAACAAATTGCGGCATTTCATAAGAACAAAAACATGTTTTGAAATATGAATAAAACAATAAATAAATAAAACAAGTACCTGTAAAGTAAACAAATTAGAAATTTTACATTTTCGTAATTTCTAATATTCCGTAAGGGTTCACAAATTCTACGCTTACGTCAACATCGAGAGAATTTCGACGTTCTACTGACACCATAACACCTTAAAGAAGAGAGAAAAATTAATTCTAGTTTGACAAAATCTAGATCATGACGTCATGTCCGCCAATTGGTTCGCGACAGTTGGTTCCATCATGGTGTACCAGAGTATCAGTTAGCCCGTACCTGTTGCAAAGAACCAATGATCGATGACGAGATTTAACTTAGCACTTGGCGGAATAATTAAGCGCAACTAGCGACGACAACAACAGACTGCCGGCACCCGCCGAAATAACGAATTATATACGCTGTCCGAGTTTAACGACACTAGAAAGTATGGTCACTTACAGTTAAACACTCTTGACTATTCAGCCCCCCCAAAACCAAGTGACTATTCAGGAGAAACCCAAAAAGAGACACCGTCCTTTCCCCTGACTCTCCTGACAGTCCCCCCCGGCCCACCTCCCCATTTCCGACGGTGAGACGATTGGATCCCAAGAGGATATTGATCATGGCCTAACCCATCCTTCCTGAGCAGCTGATTGGTAGACGAGCGGGTGGAGGATGGGGGAGGGTGGGGAACCCCGGGCAGCCACATGCGAGTAAAACACGCGTGACGTTTTCCTCACAAACGTCGCCGCCTTCTCCTCCAATCTCCCTTCCCACCCTGACGATGGCCACCGTTCAAAAAAAAAAAAGCCCCCCCTCGTCCATCACCACACACACACAGCCAGTCCACCGCCGGTCCTCCGGCCACGCTCCTCTGCCGCAGAGAGAAGTCCCCCCGTCCCCTCGATCCCCCTCCACCGACACCATCCAGTTCCGTTGGTTGTGCTCACGATTGTGCAACGCACCACACACACACACACCAACCACGAGAGAGGAGCGAGAGCGAAGCAGAGAGAGGGGACAAGGCACAGCTGATCTGCATTATTGCCCGTGCTTTGCCCCGTGCAACACCACAACGCCACACTGCTCCACGTTGTTGCCGGCGTATGTCGCCAGAGGCGCTGCCCCAACGTTTCTCTCCCTACAGTCGCGTTCACACGTACACTGGTATTGAAACCAAGTGTTGACGGCCGGCTCCACAGTCCAGAAGCACACGCCGTTACCAACAGACGTGTGTGTAGATTGCACCCTCGGGCCGCTGGAGAGAGTGAGCGGTGTCACATGTTTCGGGTCTTATTCGCTGTCAAAAGAGTCGGGGACTTCTTCCATCCACTAACTTAACCACCAAACTGTGAGAGTTCAAAAGTGAAAAACATCCAGCGAGTACCTTTTGCCTTCTTTTGTTGGTCAAAACTCATCTTGGGACTACAGAACTGGATGCCGGTTCCTTCTCCACATCGGAGGATTCTGCTTTTTTTCTTCGGTGGACGCGGATGAATCATCAACAGAAACGTGAGGATTAATCGGAACCTCTTAATTTATTTATTTTCTCCATCGCGAGTTTGATTGGTTCCTATTGATGGACTTAGAAGTGCTGGAACAACCGATTAATGCGGAAATTGACTTGACAAGGCCATACAAAAAATTCGATTCCTCCAAAAAATCGGTGAACGGTTCGTCATCGTGACCACTTCGTGACGTCCAAAAAGTATCCCAAACTTTATTTTTTTCTGGTGCTGGAGGGTATTTCCCCGGTTCTGCAGCAAAACCAGACAACGTTTAGTTTTTTTATCGGGTGTTAAAATTTCGCATCGTGTCTCCATCTCTCTGGTCGTGTTCGCGTGTGTTATATATATAAATATATATATCACGTACATTTATTGATCTTTATGTGAGACGTGGATTGGCAGAGAGAGAGAGAGTCACAGTGAGTTGGCGGTTTTCTTCTTCCACATCATCATCGTCATTCCAACCCCCAGTTTCTCGTCCCACCCCCCCCTCTACACCATCGAGTTGCCGGTCTGGATGGTGCATTGCGCTGTTGGCTGCTTCCAACTCGTTGCAGACATACACAGCCCCCCGACGACCTACATATATATGTATTATTTGAGCCGGGGTTTGGCTGGAGTGAGTGACTGACTGACTGTCCGGACAGAAAAGGAGAGCGAAAAAAAAAAGATATATCTCAAGAGAGATAGAGAGAGAACGGTAGACCACATAAAGTTGTCGCTCTTCTCTTTACACGTACACGTTTTACACTGCGGCAGATAAATATTTCCCGCTCTCCGGATGAAGAGAGGACCACCACCATCATCATCATCCCGACCCCGACAACCAACACGCGCCAATTCCGTTCGTCCGTCTTCTTCCTAACGTCCAGAAGAAGCACTACAAGAGAGAAGATAATATATATACATCCCCCTGTGTGTGTTTGTGTGTGTGAGAGTGGCGAATTATTAATTTGCGGCACGTTTCGAGTCGGTAGTGGGGAAAAGCGTGCCCGGTTTTGACAAACAACTTTGGTGGCGCTCCTGGTTCGTGGTGTCCGAATTGGTGCGCACGAGTTAACGGAATTTCTCCGCTCGGGGGACCACCGACGAAAAATACCACCTCCTTCCCGCCGAAATCTAGAAACGATTACGTATATATATATTAGAGAAAGAGAGAGAGAAAGTGGGTATAAAAACAGATAAAACAAACAGAAAGTGCGCGCGTTTCATTCAAGCTGTTGTGTGTGTGCGCAGTGTGACCAATTTTTCTTTTTACTACTCATCTTTCGGCGCGCCGAAAATTCCGCTCTACCAAAAGTCAGCCAGTTTCGGCAAATTTTTTTTCATCCCCCACTTTAGCTAACTGTCGCGTGTGTTCCTTTTTTTCCGCTCTCGTCCCACCGCGTCCTCTGCACAAATATTTGTGGTCGCATTCCCAGAGGTTTTCTTTTTTTATTATTCCTGCGGTTGGTCCGTTTTTTTTTTTTGAGAAAGACAAAAAAAAGTTACGATTAGTTTTCTCGGTATTCCGAGACAAAAGCAAAACCTATTTCCCATTTTCTCCCCTTTATCCCTCTCTTCTTATCCATTGTTTTTTTCGCAAACGTCTTTCGACACTCCACAGTAAATTTCGCGAAAAGTGTAGAACAATTTTTGGAAGAAGAAAAAGGAAGCGAAAAAAAAAAACGAGGAAAGATTTTCTCCCTCATCTTTTTAGCTCGGTTTTAACACTCGTTAGCTCTAACCTATTTTATTCTCTGTCCGGATATTTTTTTTTCTTCCGTGGGTTGGTTAAAAAACAGCTCAGAAAAATCGGTTTTCCCGTGGGGAAAAAAACATTAAAACTGTAAAAGTTGTTGGTAGAAAAAAAACCTACACAACTTTAAAGTGGTCAACTTCATTTTTTACTCACCCGGCGAAACTATTCCAATCATTAAACCCAATTTGCCTGCAACATAAACCGTAATAACGATGGACAGTTGGAAAACACTAAAAAATAAAATATAAAAAAACTGTCCCCCCCCCTCCTAACGTGGCCTTCCAAAGAATTGCTCCCGGCAACTCAAGGGTGCAGAAACCGCGTCAACCTATCGTCTCGGAGAGAGATTGAGAGAGAGCCTAGGCCTAGAGCAAGTAACCGAACTGCCAAACGAAAAACGGGTTAAAACTTGGATTTCGGTAACAGCAGTAGAAGGAAAAGGGAACAACAGCAGCAGAACAGAGAAGAAGACAGAGAAAGAGACGTAGAAAAAAATAAACGACGACAGTTTTTAATTGGCAGTGGAACGAAACCGCTGTCGCCATTTAATCTCCACCAGCGCTTTTACGACTTTTCTGTGTGCCCGCAAATCTCCCAAATGAACGCGCCGTGCACGCAATTAACCGAATGATTGATACATCTTAGACGGGCGGCCAAGAGAAAAAACGCGAGCTACTTGGCTTCAGTTCACTCGTCCCCCCCCCAACCACACCACCCACAGCACAGACGACACCCGTAATCACGTCCAGTCATGACGGGTCAAACGTCACGTCACCAACAGTTATTGCTGCCCGGCTAATCATTGCCACCGCAGCGCGCGTCCTACAATCCCCGTTAGCAACTCGCCCACCGCAGTCACCCCGCGACCACCCAATTATCCCGACCATGATGCACCGCGATCGCCGCACGATGTCATCGACAGCCGCCGACAGTCCAGCAACGACCACGTGTCGGACGTCGATCCGACCCACCCACACCACACCGTCCGAAATCGAGCTGCGTCTGCTCCCAGCTCAACCCGACGTCCAACGGCCGCGGCCACCGTCATCCTCGTCGACGACAGCTGACGTGCACCCGCTCCGTCACGACACCAAACCGGCATCCGACTCCTCCAGCAGACTGTCGAGGTTGCGAGCGTCGGACGAGCAGCGCCACCACCCGGCCACCGCGCGCCAACAGCGGCACCCGTATGACGTTACTAACACTACCGGGTCGGGCTGCACCAGCGCCACCTCTTGTCGGACAACGTCCACCACATCCACCTCACGCCACACCGGAAGTACTCACGATTTCCGATCTTGCGCGACACGGTTAACCGGTGGCGCCGCCTCCGCCGGACGCCACCTGCGGGTGGCATCGATACTCGTCCTGATCCTGCTGGTGGTGACGTCAATGCTGACGTCGGCTGAGGCGGCCCGCGAAAACCGAAAGTCGGCGTCCCGCGAGCGGGGTGGAGGCGGCGGAGGCGGGGGTGGCGGTCGACGGACCAAGTGTCCGAACTGCATGCGTCCCGGTGACGAGGCGCAGCGCAAGGCGGTGGACGAGGCCAGGGTAGAGGCGGTCAAGCATCAGATTCTGAGCAAGCTGGGCCTGAAGCACAAGCCCAACATCACGCAATCCATTCCCCGCGAGGTGGTGCTGGACACGCTGTGGCGGGCCGACGAGGGCATGGAGCTGATCAACCAGCGGGTGCAGGGTAACCGACCCCAGTCCGACACCGACGATTACTACGCGCGGACCTCAGAGATCATCACCTTTGCCGAGCAAGGTGAGTCCAATCTGCGATCTTATATTTTTTTAAATGCCCGTCGTGTGGCGTTAGTTCGCCGGTTCACTTACCAGATCGTTCATGGTAAACATCCTTAACCAATACCGAATGCTCATATATCAAAAACAAATGTATCATGCTGTATACAAAGTATCAAAATTAGGGAGAAAGAAAAACATATGCATCATGTTGAACATTCTAGTCAACATCTACGTTGCGCAGGATATTGACACATATGAGCAATAAACCCTTCTCGATACATGTACAACTTCTTATATAATCGTCTTACTCGGAACTAATGAATAATTGAAATTCTTTGAAACATGGGTGGTTCTCGAAACATTTATAACATATTTGTTTATTCAAAATGGA
The DNA here is from genome assembly GCA_034698785.1 of Mycogona germanica. Taxonomy (NCBI): domain Eukaryota; kingdom Metazoa; phylum Arthropoda; class Diplopoda; order Chordeumatida; family Chordeumatidae; genus Mycogona; species Mycogona germanica. The sequence continues at coordinate 4,225 of JAQGBY010005960.1, read as the reverse complement.
ATTAGTTATTTTACAAAATACGATCGAATGCTGAATTCAGAACGTTGATTCTTGTTTATTTTAATAAACAATAAATATTTTTATACAGAAAAAATGTTTTATGGAATGCTGTTAGCAACTCAAAATCGGTAATGCCGCTCTCATAATTCGTTTTTATTATCATTATTTCTAGTAAAAATAATTGAAATCAAAATTTTAAACTCCCTTTAAAAATTTATTGGTGAAATATCTATAATACAATTGTGACCTAGTTCGTCAATGGTCTGTTTGTTTGATCTCTCGTCATAGCAACACGGGTTGCGTCCACCTAGATCTAATATTATGGCAGCATCTCTGCCACTGCATGGAGATAGTTTTCACAGACAGGCGCCTCAAATGTCATTCGGGGGGAAATCGGGCCCCAATTTGATGCAGCTGTAATAGGAATCGTTTTCAACATTGGTCTGAGCATGCCCAATGTTGGATGCGATTTCAGGAAGAAAACAATATTGCTCGAGATGCTCGACTGTAATCAATTATCGTCAGTGTCACAGCGTACGTTTGGCCAGATACCGGAATTATCAAGCGCACAATTGAAAGGAATCAACAGACACTTAATCTGGAAAGAGGTGCGATTTGGGGAGAACCTCTGAAGAGGGATCACTCAAGAGGCACACGAGAACTATTGTGTGTGTGTGTGTGTCCACAGCTCGAGTTCTGTCAAGAGTATTAATTTCCAAGCTCAAAAGGCAATTGGCAAGTACAGAGCATCCGAAATAACTCTTGATGGGTGAATGAGTTTTTAATGGCCCACTCGCAGAGATAAGTTTCTGATTAGTTAGCCAATGAAATTTGTCAACGTGATTAACGGCCATTCGTTAATCGCCTCTGAAAACGTAAAGTATGGAAAGGCTATTTCTTATTGGGTTTGGACACGTTTGGCTGCACTTTTCTTTACAAATGGAGATTCCGTGACGATTACGTTCTAATTTGAGCCGGGACTCCCAGGGGGTCATGGGTGCCCTCTTCCTGGCCTTCGTAGGCGCGTTCAAGTTACCCCCCTCCCTCAATACTATTACAAAAACTAAAACTTTGGTTCTCTCATTCCTCATTCTTTGATTTCACGAAACAAACTTCAAATCAACGAGGAAAAACATTTTTAAAATAAAAATTTTCATTATCGTTCAATAAGTTGCGCACACATAAGATTGACAATAAATATTCCTGTATCGATTCAGAAAACAAGAAAAATAAATTATACTGACAATTATACTGAGAATTCAGTTTTTTGGCACTATTCCTGTCCCCGTCCCCTAAAGAGAGCAATGGTCGCCAAGTGGCGTTCCATTCGCTTATAACGTCTGTGCACGTAAAATTTCATGGACCAGATGAGTAGGGTAGGGTGGTGTCCTCTTAACCTCCCCGAATTTAATGCTACTCTACTCTAGGGCATCCACATCGCCGGGCGCCGGCGTATTATCCATTCACCTGACGAGATGTATGACCTAGTTCCACGTGCAGAGGTCCTCTTCGCTCGCCCCCAGAGTGCTCCAAGTTGTGGGGGGAGAGGGAGGGGAATGGTGACGTCACACCGCGTGCACTTCGTCCGGGCTCGCCCGAGGTTGAGCCCCTCTCCCGTTCTCCCCCACCACCTTCCTGCATCTACCTTCTCAGTTTCATAACTGGTACCGGTATTCCGTGTCCACCGGCCGGTTCCCCAATCCGGGTCCATGGGTGAGGGTCGAAATTAGGAGGGATGGCGGCGATGGCACGTATTTATCGGTCTAAAAATTCAATTTGGCAAGGTAACTAACTGATGAGCTAATTAAAAATAATAATTTACCTTGTGAATGTAACCTTATAAAAATAAAAATATGAATTATGGAAGATGAAATTTTTATTGTTAAACGTAAGATTAACTACTGACAAATGAATTTATACTCTGGGAAATGGAATTGGATGGCAATGTACAGTATGTTGCCCATTCTTGACTCTTAATTACAGGTTTTCTTTAGGACACTGTTAATTACAACTTGGGACGTTGGCCATCTTCCAAATGGCCACTCCACTGGTGTAGGTTTGTGAATTTAATTGGAAGTGCTAAGTGAAAGTGCATGTGCAGTGTAGATTAATTAAGAGAAACTACCTGAGTTTTTTTTAAACATGATGGGTCATTTCAGTATTCGTCATCTGTTCTGCGGGTTTCACCGGCAAACCGGGTTATGAGCTGTGGGTAGATGTGGGTGACGTGTTAGGGGTGGTGGATGAGGGGACGCGCGTGGCCAGGGGCTGAAATCGAGGACATCTAATACTGGGGGGGAAATAAGGGGGTGTAAACGTGGAATCGTTCGTTAAGGTGCTCGATATGCGAGGGGTTATGGGAAGTGGGATGCGATACTGGTCATGTAAGCGGGGGTTAGACGAGGCTGTGAGATATTTTCAATGCGTTGAGAACCCACAGATATTCGTGCTGTCTCCACGAGGTCTCTCTTCAAGATCCATAGCGGTCGGTATTGAACCCGGAAATGTAGAATTTCCTAACCCCTAAGCCATCTATCTCACCATCAGGGGCGTGGAAATCTTTTCAGTAATTTTTTTTTGTGATTTCAACTAACCCCCATCTTGATATCATAAATTAATACCCGCTGACATCGCTTCAATAAAATCGTCAAACTTGAAAGACTGTACCACACTATTTCTAGAATTCAGTTAAGCCTCGCTTTCGTATTCCTGTATTCAAACATCTGATTGTTAGCTTTATCGTACAATTTAAGCAATTCAAATCATTTTCATTTTTGAGTCTACAAATATTCTCGTAGTTGGGGGAAATATACAGTATATTCGACCAATCAATTTTTTATATATTTAAATTACCTCTCAATTTTAATAAAATGTATTTCGAAAAAAATTCTTTATATAATAATTATAATAATATATTTTGATCATTTCATTTTCATAAAACAATTTCATTTTCTAATTTTTTTTATATATGCATGTATGCAAATATTTTGTAATGTTTGTTCATCGTGCATTAATTTTTTCAGTTAGTTTGTGGTTTCAATTTTGATTGCATGAACAAGAAATTTAAAAACTGTTTTTTTTTTTAATTTCTGATGATCGTCAGATGTTTATTTCAAATTGACGATATCAGCTGGCAATGAGGAAATGAATGACGAAACCAAATTGCGGGAAATGCAAAGTTCATGATTGGCGGGTGCATATACTAAGGTGGCGGAAACGGGTTAGTCGGCAACCGTATACCGGAAATAGTGGCTGGGCACGTCCTCACAGCAAGTTCAGGAGTACGGACTATGAGTAATTTCTCAGTTAACCAGAACTTTCGAACAAAAAGGCAAGGGGTGCGTTTCACTCCCAATTTCCGCGTTTCACCGAGCAACGCACTTTAGATAATATGCTGAGTCGAAAAATGGAAGGCCTTCTGGTTCGAAGAAACAGCGAATTTCCAAAGAAATATATTTCCTTTGGCTTGAAATGTTCTGTCGTGGAAATTGGAAGAGCTTTTGAGGAGGTGGTGGCACTTTATGCGGCCCTCCCGGCACTGTCGCTTGCCCCCCAGGGAGAGAACACAAGTGCCGGCGCCAATATGGCAAAATGTCGAGAGTCGGTGCCTCGCGTGTGATTCACGATCGCAGCCGATCACGTGACTCACGTGGCACACGCGTGCGCCAGACCGGAAGTGGTGGTGCGTAACAGTTTAATTTGGGAGCACCAATGTAGGTCAACCGAGGGAGCACCACCCCACAAACGACGACACTTTGCATATTTTACAAGTTGTGTTGAGACGGTCCGTTTCCCAATCGAAATATCAATATGAAGAACCTCAAGAGGTCAGTTGTGCTGCATCGAAACTTTGTCGAGTGCAAATCTGACGTCACAAATACACGAGCAAACCCAGTCGAAACAAACTCATCTGTGACAGCGCTTCCAAAATTCCACAATCGTTGAATCACAGAGTTGCAGTTTAGTCTGGTTTAAGTTCGTTTGCACTCGTGTTGAACCTCCACAACTGTTCTTAAGAAGCTCTACATAATTGATAAATTTCGTTGTACATTGTAGTACGGAATGATTTGCATCAAGTACTCCAGACTCATGTGCACTTGAGAAATTAACTTCGCAATCTTATCTTGTTTTGTCACCTAAAACGATCAATCCCTTTGAAGATCTTAAGGACTAAGAAAAATGTCATCTTTTAAAAATGCATGCTTAATCTTATATTCAACCATAT
>JAQGBY010005959.1:0-13817 GCA_034698785.1 Mycogona germanica | reverse complement strand
GCACAACAGGTGGTGGAGAAATGGAATTTCATAGGGTATACAGCTTTTTCAAAATCGATCAACAACCATGAATCAACTCTCTGTATTGCCACTCTCCCAGTCGAATAGAGCACCATCCTGGATCAGGGGCATGAAGTCCCACATAAAATGATTCTATTTTCGGGTGGCGGACCATCGATCGTTCAAACGTACCCATGACGATCCCGCCAACGGCACCCGCCGTCTGTAGTAGTCTCGCCTTGTCGACAAACATGCAATCCCCACGCTCGACCAGCGCCACTTTTCCCCTCAGAGCTTCCGCGTTAAGCAAATCCTTGCAGGCTCTCAATGGAATGGCTGCCACCACTTCGGCTGTCACCTGGAAACCGCATTAAAAATATTACAAATACATTAGTAACACAAATAATTCCTCAAATAATGAGTCAAATGTATCATCAGACAATTTTTTTTAATCACCAACACGAACGACACAAAAAATCAAATTGTTGTCTGCATTACCATATCGGAGCAATAATGGCTGATCAAAAGACCAATCGGTCCAAAATGAAAATTTAGTAACACATTTTTTATTTTGTATGACTGAAATCTTTAGTGACGTGAAACATGTTCATTCGAATAACTAAGTCTGTAAAAATTATGAAAGTGCAACTAGTTGATAATCAAAATAGGAGACAACCCCTATTTCATTATGAATTTATTATGAATATTTTATTTTAAAATAACAAACGTTTAATTTTTTTTAAATTGTCAGTAATTATTTTTGAAAATGTAAACAATTTAATTTTTTTAAAAGAACAGAACGAATTTAAGTACTTTTAATGTTGCATACATCCGATTGGTAAATGCGATTCGATTATCGATTTCAGGTGAAATTGTGTCATCCAGCAGTGTGCAGAATATTACCGTAGGTCACTACATTACCCGTCAACTACCAGTCAACCAAATACACCTCTCCGGGGGATGGGGGATCCAAACACCGTGTTAGGGAAACAACAAAGTGGTACAACACGTTATTGAGTCAATTTTTGTTTTTATTCCCAGCATCCAATCGCACAAACACGAAAGCACAAGACTAGTAGAGGATAGACTATGAAGGGAGGAACAAACACGCAAAAGCGGGGATTTCTCTTTCGGATAACTTTCCCTGTCGATGTCGGTTATTAACTAACTAAACTAAAGTTAGTTTGGAAACGAAACATTTTTTAAATCACAGATTCGCTCTTCATTTCACCGAACCGTTTGCAATTTAATCTAATTTATATTCAGAGACTCGCATATCAGCACATAACAGATTACCGCCAAAGTAGTTCTAAATAAACCGAAAAAGAGTTGCAGCATGCGAATAAAATAACCAATTTTCTTAGAAACTGAAATAGATACGCCCATACAATGCAAGAGACAAAAACATAAGATAGAAATGTCCCGAGTTTGAAAAAAGGAAATGCAATTGTTTTAGAGTAGATTCCAAATATGATTTGCAATTGCCTAGCCTATGTTACGCAATAACGATAGTTAAATAATTAAATTGTTTTCTATATATTTAGTACACAAAAATTAACAAGCCACAATGGTTCGGTCTGTCTATCACTCAAAGATATCAAGATATGATGAAAGAAAAGTGTAGGAAGTGCATAAGAAAGGAATCGGCGAGTGTGCGCAGGAAGTGAGACATGCGGAACGGCGTGGCACTGTCTTCTTACCACTGATAATGCCAGCCGGGAATGTGGTTTGAGGGGAGCAGCCACGGGATAAAAGTGGTGGTGGTGGTAGTTGGTGTTGGTGGTGGTGGGATTGGATGCCGGCGACGGCCACCGCGATCACCCTCCTCCCGGCGGGGGTACAAGGTAGGCCAGTAGTCGAGTCAAGAGGAGCGCCCCCTTGAAGCAGTACTGCATGAGCATCAGAGGGAGGGGCACCTGATTAGTGGCGGTGAGGTCGGCGCCGAACTGGGCCGGGCCGGCAGTCAGGATGGTGAGCTGGCTGCTGCCGTCGCGCATCGTCTTGTAGAAGTGGACGGCGCGCGGTTGCTGCGACAGCTGCTGCTCCTGCGTCTTGGACAGCTCGATCATTTCCTGCATGAACAACAGTCCCTCCTCGGCGTCGTCCAAGGTGTCAGCCTGGAGTGGACGAGAGAGGACGGTTCCATCAAAACTTGGCGAAGTTTCATTCAGATCGCTCAAACTTTACCGCCATTATTGTAGCACAATGAAAAATCAAACCGCATGAACTCACGTGGGCGGTGGTGTGCTGGAGCTGAACTCTTCCATCCGGCAACGCCATAATGGATATTCCCATTTTGCGTAAAAGCTTTAAGTGCTCGTCGTTCCCGGCTTGGAAATCGGACGCCCGCAGCTGTCGTTGCCTGAAAACACGAAAACAGATTTTATAAACGAGGCTTTCAAACTATGTCAATTTAATTTACGAAAAAGAAGACAAGGATGAATTTTTAAAAATATAATTTTTATCACGTACGCAATCTTCTGCTTCGGACAGACGCCTTCCACTAGATTCTTCAACGGCTGTCGAATGGAGTGGGCAAAATCTCGTTTGCCAGGAAAGAGGTACTCAGTGTTGGGACACGTTCGCTCGTAATCTTCGCCGTCCTCCAAATCTTTGTAATTAATTTCGTGCATGCATCCAGGCCGCTAAGAAAATCACAATGCAAAGAACGGAATGCAATAACAAATAGCAGCAATATCAAAAGTAAAGAAGAACCAACAATCATAATAATTTCAAATGGTATTACAAAGAAAACTCAAATATTCAAGCAACTGATACACAGTACACATAAATGAGTAAATTGTAATAAAATCTAAATACGCCTGACAATAGAACATAATATTTCGATAATCTCGAGTCATTCCTGGACAGATACGGCAAGTTATTGGGCAACGGCTGTCTTTGTTTCGATTTATCAGAATTGAACTTACGACGACCGAAGTGGAATTGCTCAACCGTGCCAAGGTGAGCGGCAGCAAATGCGCCTCGGTGGTGAATAGAAAGTCGTCGATGTCGATGAGCAGGTCTTCCTTCTCGGCAAACAACAGGTAAAGGTACTTGAAGGTCTCGGCCAGAACGAACGAGTCCATCCGGTCCTCGTGGCTACCGGTGCGCACGTCCTTCACCCCGGCGAAGCCACACTTGACGCGGGCGTACTTTTGCAGACTGTACAACACGTTCTTGCCAACTTCCAAGTAGTAGGGATCATCGGTCGCCTTTTAAAAACAAAACAAATGAGAACTCGTTTATTCTAGACCGTTGATTTATTAAAGACAATCGACACCGAAAGTTATTTATTTTAGTCCATTATTTTAATTTTGCCATACGCAGCTCCCCTTGCGCAACGTTTAACCTGTAGTGCACCAGAGTGTGGTGTGATTGCCAAATAAGGGGCAGCAACAAACTGCATTGCACACGAAGATCTGATGATAGATCCCCCTTCTTCACCAGTACCCCGGATCGAACAATCGAGAACCCGCGCCGGGAATCGAATCCGGGATCGCAGAGTTCGGCCAAGATAATCTTACAGAAAGAATAAACCGAAGTAGCAAATTTTTTTTGCTTCCAATCAACAGTAGTCAACCGCACTACATGCTTTACATCCCCCTCATGGTGCTTAGGCACTGTGTGAGGGAGAACGACCAGTACCCCGGGGTCGAAATTTTCGAGAGCCCGCGCCGGGAATCGAACCCGGGACCGCCGAAACCACAGTCAGTCGCTAAACCAACTGGGCTACGACGAGTCGTATATTAACTATTTGCACTTAATATTTCTCGACGGAGCCATTTTAGACGCCACATTTAAAACAAGTCAAAATATTTGAATAACCAGTGTCATGATTATTTCAGCAGTTCTTAGCGAATTTTGTTTTCGAGATCAACGAACCTTGTACAAGAAGTAGGTGCTCTCGAGGAATTCCGGACGCAGCGGGTGTTGGCCCCAGTGCACTTGAAAATCGGTGGTGAAAGCTTCGGGTAAAAAATTGTGTCGCTGCATTACCTGGTAGAGCATCTCGTGCGTCTCAATGGCCGGCTTGATATCGCCTTTCAGAACCTGCAATAACGCAAACACAAGATCGCACCAACAAAATCAATATTTACTATGACGACTGTCGTCACACGCCCACAAAGAGGATCGCGCTCGTCGCCGTTTACCTGAAGGCCGGGCCAGAAGGCGAGCAACGAGTCCATGAAGTTACGAGTGTTGGTGTGCGGCCTGTGCATGTGGACGTCGACCAGCATCGGACCTTGACTGATGTACTTCATGACGGCGGAATAGTGCTGGAGACACAGATCAGTTGATCAGGTTAAATAAGGCTTGGACACAGGAATAAAAACTTGGACGTGCGGCATATTCAATTTATTAAATTAACGAAGTGGAGAAAAGTCACAAAGTGGAGGTCCATCCGTTTCATTCGTATGACGTACCTTATTGAATCGCTCCAGGTAGGTGTCATCTCCTAGCAATATGTAAGCCTTCAGTAAGTATTCGTAGTACGAATCTATGCCTGCTCCGACTCCACTATCTGTAGATTGAAAAATAATTTGTTGACGAAATTTAAAGATAATAATAATAATAAATTTAAAGAATGTAGAGAGGAGCCGATGGATGATTCACTAAGATTGTGGAATTGCAGGACTACAATTCGAAACTCGGCAACGAAGATAGTTTAAACGTAAAATTTAACCTGTCTTCTCGTCGTCGTCGAAAGTCGCGGATGAGTTCTTACGTTTGACTTTGTGTTTCGCAAATTTTCATTTTCTAAATCATCGAGAAGATCTGTTAAATTTTACGTTTAAACTATATTCGTTGCCGAGTTTCAAATTGTGGTCCTGCAATTCCACCATCTTAGTGAATAATAAATTGTCAGTAATTAATATTTAAAAAAGTCTTTTTTTTCAGTTACCGACCGATCCAGTGAAATTAGAACTCCAAAACATTATAGTAGATTAAGATTATATGTAGAACTTTTTAAAATATATTTTACATATATTTCTTGGAAATTAGAACTGATAAGAAAGATTATTATTAAAACGAGCGAACTCAGCGAGAAACGATAAAACCTTTATAACGTTGCTTTATCTTATTATTCATTATCTTCATTGGAGAGAAGATTATGGGATTTTTAACCATGAATCATTTAAACCAATAATTTCGTCAAAAAGCTGGTGTCGATGAACGTTAATAAAGTGAAAACAAATCAAAACATCCAAACTTCGATGAACGTGTCGAAAACAATCGGATTAAAATATTGTTTCATTCGATAACCATCTGAGAAACTTGTTGAGTGCCGGGGGAAAACTATCCGAAATCCCAAATCCAGATGACGTCATTTTCCCCGTCTCAATATTTTCCCCCACTGTCGGTCTTCGGTCGTCGGTCGTCCGCCGTCGGCGACACTTTTGACGGCATTGATGAATGAGACTGGTCGCCAATTGGCCGACCAGATTCGAATTTGGAAGATTGCCTCGGCTCTCTCGCCATCCGCGAGGAGAGGATCTTCCACGTCGATCGTGGCCACGAATATATATATACACACACAGATGTATCACAATCTTGGCATTTTCCTTTAAAAGTTCTTACCCCGTCGCACCCAATCTCCATTGTGGATGTTGAGAACTGTTCCCATGAGATCGGACGCCCGATGCCTCAGCTGCCACAGATAATCCATGGCTCGATGAGTCTTCTCCTGCGATGGCGATGGATACACGACACCGTCAGGGGGATCGTCAGGGGATGGCCACGGAGATGGAAAGAAAATGGAGAGGAAAATAAAAGATAAAACGGGGAAACAGTTAAAAAGTAACAACGGCAGGCGGCCTATCAGGTTATCCGATAAAAGGAAGATGACCATACGAGAAGAATACGAGACTCCTGACGTGGGCTCTTATCGAAAGACAACATTGAATTATATATATATAGTTAATGGAATATCGTTAAACGTAGCCAAATCATTCGTAATTATAATTCATTTCTACAACAGAACTGTTGAAACTTGAGGATTCCACCTTAGTTGGAACTTTCGAGTGCTCAGCATGAATATCTGGTAGCGTGTTCAATCGTTTCTAACTGGAACGCGATTTGTCCCGGAAAATCTGTAGTGGCACCACAAAAATCGATAGCCATTTTCCCAGGGACGAAAGAAATCCCGGGAGCTAGACGCGCAGCCAGGTATATATCTATTACTGGTGGATGATCGGAATTGTTATAGGTAAAACAATTACAAAAGTGGACTAGCGCGCATCTACAAACGGTCAGACTCCTGAGACCTCTGTCTCTTTTCCCTGTCCCGGGACACTTCTACGGGATTCCCTTTCTGAAAAGACTTCAGGTAAACATGCACCCAAGACTAATGAGGTAATTTAGAGGGAGTCCTAATCGCTAACGTATTACGGAGTAGGGTGACTTTTTTTCGAGCGCATTTACCTCGATACACCTACAAGAACTCAGGAAATTCGCCATACAAATCCCACCTTATAGAATGGCATTTTTTTTTGGCAAAGTCAGCTCGAATGTGCCGTTCTTTAAATCCGGAACCAGGACTCTGGATCTCACGAAGATGAAAGTAACAATTTTTTCGGCGCACAGCCAACCTAACCAGTCCGCCACCACCAAAACCCGATCGATTCCCCAAAGTACAGTCATGCACAAAGAGATGTGTAAACAATTGAATTTTCCCGCAAGACGCGAGCAACATGTTTTTTTCCCCCCTCTCTCTCTCTCTCTCGGTTATATTTACGTTTACCAACTCACGTACCAGATTGTACATAAAGAAACGCTGTAAACTCATGTACACACTTAAAAATATAGATCCAGGAATTTCCGACCTGCATAAGGGCAGCTGTTACACGGTTTCGCAGCACGGTTGTTTATTCGAATGCACCTGCATGTGTGTGACTGACACAAGCAGTCTATGTTAAAAAAAAAGTATATATATGGTTACGAAAACGACTGAGGCTGCGCAAAACCGTCGCGCCACATTTGTGTTCTATCGAAAAATAATAAATTTGGTCGGAGATACGGATATTGCTTTTATAAATTCCCCCCAACTAATTGCAGAACAATTTAATCAGTTCCAGCGAGCGAGCGTTCAATCGGTACACATGTACTCTAAAAACGTTACATTACATTTTGTATTTCAATCAGTGACAGCCTTTTTTTTAGTGCCTGCTGATAAATGTCCTAGTTTGCATTTCGGGATTGTGCATTGTTGGAGTTGTGCGCATTAGCCGTTATTGTGCTCAACGCAGATCTACTGTTTTAATCTTTATGAATACGAAATGGCATTCGTAATCTTGCATCTGGACGCAAATAAATATTCTTAATTAAATATAAATGTAATCGCTACGGGAACGTTCGCTTATCTCGGTAAAACCATTCAAATGCAAATATTATATACGCTCGGAATGGAGGACAGAGTCCAAAACCCGACGCGCAAAACACCAATGGGATTTGGGACATCATTTATTCGCGTTTTGTCTCCGGGGTCGGTAGTCGTTGGGGATTCATCCATCCATTCATGAACTTCATGAATCCAGGACCAAACCATCTATTGATGGACATCACCAGATGGTGTCGGAAGGAAGGAAAATTTTCTGTAATCGTTAAAATTGTTTTTAAACAAATTATTTTCTTTTAAAAGTTAGGTTAGGAAGGTTTAAGAAGCGCTGCAGTAACGTAACGTGAAATCATGCGTTTACTTTTAGAAGTTCCAGCTAATTTGCTCGACCAGTGTGCCGGTGGTGCTCCCGCTATCTAAATATAGAGTGGCCGTTCGGATCCATTCCGACCGCAAACTCGTCCCAATTTCGCCATTAGCCGGACTGCACACACTGAGTACAGGGAGTAGCTTCAGCAATCGGGAACGGGATGAAGATTTTGCGGTTAGCGGCGCAGCACATAATAATGTCAGTGAGGAAACCGCTTTCGCCTAACAAATGGTCGGTCGTCCCCCTCGACGTCCACACCAGACACAGTTTTGGCCAGGAAGAGCTAACCCGAACGAAACCCGAATGGGAGGTGTTGAGTGGCAGAGGTAGCGCGTTCGCCTCCTTAGCCCGTTATCGCGGTTTCGATTCCGGCCGACACCTTCGGAATTTTTCGGGCGAGAGAAATTCCTTAACGCGCCTTTCTTCGGAATGGAAGTAAAGCCGTGGGAGCCGTGCCTGTACGATGTCAGGTACACGTTAAAGATCCCTACCTGGGTAGCTTATACTAAGCCTGGGCTAGGCAAAATTACCAGGTCGCCTCCTGGGGGGTTCTAGTTCTAGTTCTGGACCACCTTAACAAATAGCTCAGATACAACAGGTCGTTCGACCCCCGCCATAGGCCCATCTCTTGGGGGCTGCTTGTGGGTTCAAATTGTAATTGTAATTGCCAATACTGCCATCGTCCCTGTGTACGATTGGAATTGATGAAATCTGGTGACGTTCCAGAAAATATTTTTGTAACAGTCAGCAGCCACTTTTAGGATTTGGATGAGACAAAGTACCTCTAGCGGCGACAAAGATGCTCATCCAGGGTATTAGTTTGGATAGACTCTATTTTACATTTAAAATGTAAGATTGGTCGATTCGGGGGTCTCAACAGAAGACGGATTTGTAATCTCGACGACTGTCTCGTCAGCTGCTTCAATTTTGAAACCGAATGATACCTGAATTTCGTCAGGACAAAAGAACATATTTCTACGAAGGCCAGATCCACATGACACCCAATCCAAGAGTGCGTCTCAAAAAATTGTCAAGATTGACTTTTCGATCGCGATAACGAATTTACACGATCCATCTGGACTATCTTATTCCAAAAGCGTCTTAGTAAGTGGCAGGCGTCTTTCTTCGCAAATGGAAGTTGAAATGGCGAGACAATTTCACGAAACAAAATAATGACGCGATCTACGCGGGCCCACGCCAGTTAAGTGGAGAAAAGCATTTACAAAACTGCTCGTAGCTCTGATTGACAAGACAAGAGAAACAAGAAGAGCACTCGGGAGAGAGAGAGAGTGGAGAGCAATTTGCATTTGATCTGCGTTTCGTATCCATCGGATCCTCTGGATCAGCATAGCCGAGACACGCGAATTTCGAATGCCGACGAACATGTAAAGACAACGCCAGATTTTACTGTACTGTACCATGTATTTATTGTACATGGACATTCTAGACGTTAACCCCCAGGTAAACAGATACTCTACCATACTCAATCCGAGCAACATGATACCATTCTAACGAACCCAATTATCCCTATTTGTGCACAATTTGCGAGTAGAAACCTGACAAGTTACAAAAACAAAAACTTTGTAACTTCTGTAATGGCTCAATGCTCTGAATTGTCATGGCTTTTTAAGTCAATATAAATACCATGCATAATACTGAAAATAGTTTAATCTTAATTTTGAGACCTTTACACTACTTAACAGACAACTCCTTTCAAGATCCTGGATACATCATACAAACAGAATGCCAAGATATAGTTTAAATCTTATTTGTATCATCAAGCTACTTAAAAATAGATAATTTTAATTCTTATCTAAGGTCTTGTAAATGAGCATCTTTCAACATTTCATCATGAAATAGACTGATTAAATTTCAGGAAATGATCAACCCGTCGATTTACGACCCGTCGTAGCGCAGTTGGTTAAGCGACGGACTGTGATTCAGCGGTCCGGGGTTCGATTCCCGGCGCGGGCTTTGGCTCGGGGTACTGGTGAAAATGTGCCTCTCACATAGTGCCTAATCACTGAGAGGGGTACAGAATCTTCCTGTTGTGTTATACACTTCAGTGAATTTAAAAAAAAACCACGAACGATCCTAACGGTATTTACACTTTATGCGGTGACATGGATTTCGTGCGCTGTTTGTAAAAGCGACGAGAGCGCGTATTACCAGAGTTTGGGAAATTCCTAAAATAAAAGTGTCCCGATATCCAAAAAAATATTCTAACCACAACGCAACCTCATTGACAAAAGTGACGTTTAAGACAGTGCGAATGACTACAGCTGGGATCGCCTTCAACCAATACTGTACAGCAAGAGACGAAATGAATGCTACTGCATTGAAAGTTCATCTCCGGCTCTTGGTAAATGTGAATCGAATGAAGACAAAAAAATGTTAATTGTAGTTTAGATTGACTGCGCCATGCGAAGAGATAAAAACATACGGGGGGAGGGCTACATTCGTGGTGGAACACGAAACATCGACGATCTCTGCCATTAACGAGACCGAACTCCCCGCACCCGAAATCTCCAGGATTTCCCGGAAAATACTGTAGGGAGCGGGTGGCTGCGGCCCTCCTCTTGGCTCGTCGCCAACACAGCACACACAGGATCCTGGATCCTCATCCAGTTTACTAACCTCGAAGATGGGTTCTCCGGTGAGCCGGCTGAGAGCGGCGAATTCCAGTATCATGGTGCCGGCGCAGGCGGTGCAGGTCTCCCGCGAGGCGCCCAGCTTCCGAGAATTCATGCCGTGGCGGAGGTTGATCTGCGTGAAAAATAAATAGGATTTAATGCGACGAGAGACAACACACAGACAGCATCAGGCAAAATGGGGGAGGGGGGGACAGGGTCTGACCACGAAATGCGGCCGGAGACGGTAGTTAGGCCAAACAGCGCAACGATTGTCGCCAAGCGAATTTCGAGGCGAAGCATTAATTCGCATCCGATATGAGATGGTTGAAGCGGATGAGATAAAAGAGGTCATTGCCTATGTTCCAATTTGCAAGCTACAATTACTAGTGAAGCAAATCTTCAGCAACCATTGTTGAAGCAGCTCGAAATGTTTTTTTATTAATCCACCAATTTAAACCGAAGTCATTTAAACACCAACCAATTAAACCAATCCTATCTTGACGCAATTAAACGATGAAGTTGAGATAACGTAGGAATTGTTCTTCGAAACGTCGAGCGGCGCATGGTAAAATGGTGGTCGCTCGACAGCAGGTTGGCATGAGAAAAACAAAATCTATACAAAGAGGAGGGGCGGGGGCGTCCGGAAGCTGTCGATAAATCAATCTCGTTGTCCGGGGATCGAAAAACGATTCTTGAAGGAGGAGGAGGATGAGGAGGAAGGATTTGCGCCGAGGTGGCGTAGGTCGCGTATCGACCTGGCTGGCTTCGGTGATTTCAAAAGCCATCAATTATTTTCGGGGGGAAAAAGGCAGGCAGGAGTAGTAGTAGTAGTATTGGTGGTGGTAGCAGTAGGACGCCCGAGCGTGAACAGCGACACCAGATAGCTTCGCAAATTGTCTCCAAGAATGTGTATGTGGCGTAAGACACGTAGCCACCGTGACTTCACCGCCCCACCCCACCCCACCCCACCCGCACGATTTTCCCCCAAAGACATGTCAAGTGGAAGCACCCCGTCCGCCTGCAGCCCCATTGGTTAACGCATTGGCCGCGTAATCCAGAAAGAGATACCCCGGGGTTGCTCAGACCCCAATAACAGCTCGTGACTAACCCCTCCGCAAGAATTCCTCAGACCTCTGGAAAGCAGACCGACAATTGGCGACACGGATCAAGCTGCGACCGCTTTCAATCTAAAAATGTAATTGCTACTAATTTGAAACGTTCCAGCGTCGGTTAGGTTGAGTGGAAAGAAGAACCCCAAACCCGATCCATTCGAGAGAAATACTGGGTTGGGGGTTGGTTGGGGGATGGAGAGGGCCAGCTAAACGCCGCTCGGGATCTCGTAGAGCACCAGGCAAACTTCAGTCAAGCGTGCGGCCATCTAGTGCTATCCCCGCCCCCCACCGCCGCCAAACCCACAAACACCACACTATACACACACGTACTGAAGGATTGTCACCACCTAACTCCCCCTCCCCCTCCCCTCGCACAACTAGACGTCAATAACCGATTCCACGGTTCGCATCACATCTAAATTCAGACACGCAAAAACCCTACGGTGGTAACCAAACGTTTATCAAATGCATTACGTCATCTTCAATTACATAAATCCGGATTTGATTCACATTTAAAAGGTCTAATTACTAAGCTAGGATAGCACTCCGACGTCACACGACTATGAGACAATGACGAGGAATTATCATCGAAGGGATAAATAAACCCGAACCTTCATCATCATACAAAAAGCTAAACTCACTGATATTTGATCGTTTTCGAGTGATACTCGTCGAGTGTGTTCGAATTGCCAAGTTGCTACGCCTGAAATACCCTCACGTTGGCAATCACTTACAACACCAATCATTGCGGGATAGCCGAACGTCGGGGGCTTACCGCGGGCGATTTAGCGCAACAGGCAGGTGAATTGCGGGGAAGCAAAGGAGGGAACTTTCTCTTTGAGTGTGATTGTATTTGAGTTTGAGGTTTGAGGTGAAATGACTGCAAGCGAAAACGTTATTTTTCGTAACTACCGAGTCGCCAAATGCCCAGCATGTCGTCGGCAAAGTTTCATTCTCGGGTAAACATTTTTTCAGTCGTTCTATTTTGGGTTCACATGAAAATTATTATCTATTGAAAAATGTCCACTGTAGAGGATGGTTAAAAAACTCATAACTGGGCGCTTCAACGCATCCTCAAAACTAGAAAAAATAAATGACCAAATAAAAAAATAAAAAAAAACTCCGACAAAATTGTTCCATCATCATTTGTCTAGTAAAAAAAAAAATTGGGTTGACGTGGATTCGAAGACATTCTGCCAGAACGGAACGCCAGACAAGTCAATACACGAGTCTTTTTTCATTCAATAAAGAATGCCAATATTAGTCCAGCCCTTCAACAGATGCTGGACGGACGAGCGAGGTATTGTATGTCGAGCGTCATGCAATCGGACAGCCGAGCGATAACCTCCTGAAACCCAGGTTGTGCTTAGGGGACCCCTTGGATGGCGGCCTTATCACCGCACAGAAACATGTAGGAGCAACCCCAACATGACATGACGCTTGACACGTGAAACAGAATTAAACGAAATAATATCACCATTGGTCACTAAAAACGACAAATGCAAAAGTGTTTTGAGGGCATGTGACATCGGTCATTAAAACTCAGGAAAAGTGGTCAGCTTCGGAGGGAGGATCTCAGGATGAAAGGCGGAGTCCGATTGGAAATAATAATAATAACGGCCAGTCGCATCTGATACTACAGTGCAGGGGGGCGGTGGCGCTGCTGTACGTACGTCAGGGCATCACTATTAATCGGAACCTGGCACTTGTCATTGAGAAAAGCCGACAGAGGCGGACAGGAACCGACGGTGTCACGTGACACGTTATCATTTCGCCAACCAGGGAACAGTGACGTGGGTGTAGTGTGTATGCCGAGGGTGGCGGCCGCATCAAAATGAACGTCGGTGCTCCCACCCCACCCACACCCCCCAATCGCAACCCCCCAACGTCTCACTCTGGACAGCTGGATTGACGTGGAAAAAGAATTTCATCTTTTTTTCTTCTTCTTCTCTAATATCCTCCACTGTCTCACGTCGTATTGACGAATACAAATGTGGGGGTATTTTGCCACATTCCACGGACAACTGTCGCTAAAGGCCTGGTCACTACTTGCTTGAACGCGTCACGTCAAACTCGGCACGAAAGGATTGCTTCTATAAATGTCCGACATGTCACCGAGCAAGACGGCCGCTGTACGTGGGTTATTGAATCGTGAATTGGATATTGAAATATGACGATACTTAGCATTTTCACTGGGGTGATATACTCTGCCCGTGGACAAATGTCCCAGACATTTCGCTCCCCCTATTAAAATCTTTATATCAAAATGCCAGACAACTGGTTAAGACAATATAAGTATATAAGAGGCAAAGTCGTACTTGAAATATAATAATAAAATATTCATAATAAATTCATAATACATT
>JAQGBY010005958.1:0-13819 GCA_034698785.1 Mycogona germanica | reverse complement strand
AGAGCCCGCGCCGGGAATCGAACCCGGGACCGCCGAGCCACTGCCAGTAACAATACCGACTGGGCTACGACGAGTCAAAGAGAAAATAGATATTTGGAAATAGTAGCATTGACGGAGAGCACGAGTACATTATCTCAACAAGTTAGGACAGATATCTGATTTTATCCCCAATATCCATAGATTCCGGACAAGTTCAGCAGAATGTACATTTATTTGTCAATAGTCAATACGAAGATTGGCCAGATTTTTTTCTAAACCAACGTTCCGCTGAGCTCGTCTTTTCATTTTGTAAATATACAAATTCAGGGCGGAGTTGCACGGCTTTTCACAAGAATTCTTCAGAAAATCTGTTGCATAACTACGTCCCGAAAATAGGTTAACCTGCTTTTGGAGAGAGAGAGAGAGAGAGAGAGAGAGAAAAATGGAAAACTAACGGCATAGCAGCTTGAAGTTGGTTAAATTATTTTTCCAGGAACACTGCAGCACAAAACGCAATGCGTTTTTCTCTGGAACGAAAAATTAGGCCCAACCTGATAGCACAAATAAAAATACGTACGCATGTCGTAAGAAAGTAGGTGTTTGCATCGCCGCAAGTACTGTTGGCCGCGCCACGGTCACAGCATCGACCACGGCGATTCATACACGAGTGTTCGCAAAGTGTGGCCATTGCATAGATTTATAAATCCGCTATTTCACAATGTCGATGTTGATAAAAAAAGCGCCCATTAACCGTGTTCTAATTACATAAATTTGAGCGACAAACGTATTTAATGGTGCATAAAGCGGGTGTTGTGTATGTATGAGTGCAGCAGATAGCAGATCATAGGAGAGAAAAAAAAAACAGTTTTCTCCACCCAGCCCCCGCATATCCAACATTTCCGGCACACAACATTGGACACAAACACAGTGGCATATTCGGAATTATTGACGTTCGGAAGAGACTAGTCGTTTTCACGCATGGTGGACTGAGAGTGTCCATCACAGTCATCGGGACACGTTTCGCAATCATCGCGACACAAACATTAGATCGGTTTCCAAAAAAAAACCCGGCTACATTGTAATGTTGTAAATGCTAATTTGGTTTCGGACTTTTCGTATATTTTTAAAACTACAGGGTTTGAAGTACCATCAAATGTACTCGATCAGGATATCAATCCGCAAATGAGGATACGGATATCCGGAATAATGGGCTAGCGATGTCCAAAAACGTTCTGGCGAAAAAGAAACCAGGCATAGTGCGACTCATTATTATCATCAGGTTTCCTAATTAAAAAAGGGGCCAGGGTTCGGCAGACCTTTGCCAAGGAAATGTCTCGTGTGAAGCTTCCACATGTGCACCGGACGGGGGGCTCAGTCCTGTGAGGCAGGTGGTCATTGCAACACATGTCGCCGCCGCAATTTGCAGGGCAAACGTGCAATATTATGCAAATGAGGTCAATGGTGCGGCTAAACGCCGGCCCCGTCTCGCGGCAAATCCTTTTTTCTCTGCTCATTCGGTCGCACGCGAGCTGAATCCGGTTACGACGGAGTCTTTATGCTTTCATCGGCACACCGGTCGACACAATCCGAATGAAGGTGGGCGCGTTATGTATTTTAGTCGAGTGGTCAACCTTCTGCGGACAGAGATCCGCCTTATTTAGACGCGCCACATACTCGATTAGGGTACGCGTCGTCTAAAAAAAACCCTAGTGATGAATTCAAAATGACGCGGCTTTTTGGGAGACAAATAGCACTCTGCCTCTCAGGTTAGCTAAACGGATACAGGAATCGGCATAATAGCGGTTAAACTGGGTTAATCAGCAGATAAAATGTATAAACGCGAGAGATACGTGCACGGATAGGGGGTTGAATACGGAACACTCGTTCATCTCCAGTTGACATTTTTATCGTCCACCGCGACATCAAATAAAAAGTACTCTCCACGAATTTTAATCGCTCTCTGTGCAAGTGATATTTTTTTGTGGCTCTCATAAGGGTCGGCTAGCTCAAACGGCAGAATAAACAAGCTAGGTTTGATGATTATTTATAAGCTGGATCACCTTGCATATCCATGTAAATAAATCGTTCACATGATTGATATATAAATGAAATATACTTGAAATATGTTTTTAAAAATATGTGCCATCCATTCGAGTGGTTCTACGTGCATAATTTTATTTAACGAACTCACATAGTGCCTAAGCACCGAGAGGGGTACAGAAACTCCTATTGTGATATTCACTACAGTGAATTAAATAAAACTCCTATTACAGTGCTAGATTATTATTATTATTTCATAACATAATTTTTTTAAGCAATATAGATTTTCATAATTTTTTGAAAGCATATGTCAGTGCAGGAATGAGTACGAATGACTCCAATACTATATTGGTGATTTTGTTTTATCCCATAATAATAATAGGCGATTTTGTTCTATCAGTGCTAGGCAAACGAATTTTTTAATTTCAGCGAAAGCAACAGCGACAACTATACTGTGTTTTGTTAAGAACAAATGAATGACAATTTGTTAAATTAAATTCAAGCTATCGTCACCATTTTGACAACTAATTCCGTCTGCTACACTTCAAACTGTTACGTGTTTCAAATACGCGAATAAAAAAACATCACGCATTGCACTTTATCAAAAATTATTACATTTAAGCGATCCCTAACGATTCGCTAGTTACAGTTGTGCACACTCATCCAAAATGGGAGAAAGAAGGTAGCTCTCAGAGATCAGCATCCGATAATCGAAGGATAATCGGAGAGAAACGCCGCGGCACGGAAGCGTGAATTTCATCACATGTTCTCGGACGGGAAATCCCGTGCCAGAGCGGAATGGAAACAAAAAAGAAGACAAATTAATGCCCCGCTTTAACGGAAATCAAAAAAGGTGTTTCGCCAAAACGGGGCGTGATCAGAATTGGCCAGCGCCAGAAAGAGAGAGAGAAAATCTGGAGACCAGCGAGTGAACCGCTAACTTCCGGGCAACCCGCCGCAGGCCACTGCGTGAAACGCGGGCGCTATTTTCAGTAGAGCTCTTTCTTTATAAACCGCTGATGATGGCGAGAGGGACTGACACACAAAATGAATGGGCAGGCAAAAAATTGCAAACTGAAACGTAGTAGGGTGAGAACCACATTGTGCACAACCGTCGATATTTGTAAAGGCAACGAACGCAGTGCTTTCGGCGTCGTGACCAACGAGGTGGTGAAAAATTTTGTAAAAACAAAATGGAAGTACGTCAATGTTCGCGCAGAAAAAGCTTCGCACGAAACGGTACCTCTTTAAAAAAAAAAATTAGCCGATAAAAGCCAACAAAATGTATTTCTTCCAGACAGACACGGGTCAGAGGCTTGTGGGTTCGAGTTCGAATTGGTTCACCAATCGGTCACATAAGGGTGGAAATTGGCAGGTCGCTTATAGGCGGATACGCTGGTACGCCCCCTGCCAGAAACACATAATGCATGTTTTAAAAATTGAAAGTAAAATGAACATGCTTGTACTGGCGGAAAACTTGAACCGGAAAAGAAACACCTAGTTTCGAAATTCAACCCTCCGAATGACAAGAGATTGTCATCGTACCGCATCGGTCTGATGCATAGTAATTTTGTTCGAGGGGAAGAAAAAATAAAAATATTTTTTCAAGACTCGAAACGTCGAAACACGGCTAATTTGAGCGCACAGAAGACATGAATAAAACCGCTGTTTGTCAATGATTAGGAAATATCAAATCTGAGTAGTAGTTTCGGCCAAAAAATAACAGTCCAACTAAATTTGCAGAAGAGCAAATCTTACAACGGACTCGGCATCACTGGTTTTTCAAAACGGCTTGAAAGATTGTTGCGCACAAACGCACGTTACTTGTGTGACGTTAGCCAGTGATCCGATTCGATGCCAACAGTCCGTTAAGCTGCTCAGTGGGAACAACACAAACCGCACAGGCGAATGCATAATCGTCGGCGAAAATTGTTAAGATAAAAAAAATGTGTGGTCAGTCGAACGGCACGAGAGGTTTCTCAGCATTGGAATCTTTGCGAACAGAGTACATGAACTTCTTACACACGTCGGTCCGCCACATACACATGTAAATAGGACCCCAGTCAGACCTACAGTCAAACGATAATTGAAGTGGCGTTTGGCACAACAGGGAAATGAGTTTACTAGCGGGGGTACTCGAGATAAAGTATACATGTTTGCGTACCGTGTTCGCCATAAGCGTCCGATAAGGAACGAGAAAATTGAGCAATTATTTTTAATTTATGGACATATCAAGTCTTGCATGTTTAACACTTCAGGTGCCCTGACATTAGGCCACAACAATATGCCAACAAAGTAAAAGGAGGTTCACATATACAGTATGTGCAGTTCACACAATTTATTATATTGTCCTGTTCGCGCATTGTCGTTTGTTGTCTTGACAACATCTTGTCTTGACATGTTGTCTTGACAACATCGGTAACAAATTTGGATTTCAGCGCAATGACCCGAGACATTCGATACTGGTATAAATATTTACTAGTGTAGATATTTCGACACAGCGCCTTTGGCTAAAACTCTGCTGAACTTATGACAATAAAAACCAGGACACAAAAATTACTACACAGAATGATTCAACTGAATAGTGTCAGAACACTTGACAGACGTTAAAAGAGTCACGCTCAATAGAGGAAAACTACGAAATGAACTTATTTGTCCAAATTTCTTTACATGACGGCACCAGTGAAGAATTTCGACCAAAATTCCAACATGGATAATGATCAAACCTTAAATGATTTTATTTATTTTTTCAAAATGCGCACTTGCAAAGTCATGATCATTTGATTTTGCCCGTTGCTTTAGTTTCTCTGGTATTCACGACGTAACTAACAATTTTTAATAATCAACAAAGCGGTTGATAGCCTTCGCACATTTGGTTGTGAAATTTATCAAGACCATGGCCCTGTCCAAACCGGGACATAATGAGGGTGGAGATGGAAGTGGTTTCCTGTCGGTGCGGGGGCGTTGCAGGTGATCAAACAAACCGCCACGACGTAGGCGCCCCTCGCAAAGAGTATTGGCGCCCTCTGGCGACGACCACCCAATCGCCAATCAACACGATGATCGCGTCAAGGCGCTTTTTGCCAGCTTTACAATCCGCCTTTGCACCGGCTGCTGCGCAACCACCAGTGTCGTAAGGGTTGTCCTGACGTCGCTGGCGTCCACTATCAACCACCTGTTGGCGTTCAGCGCCGCCAAGTGGGAGGAATGGCGCATCGTCGAGATCATTAACATTGACATGTGTTGCCAACTGGGGTGCCATATTACGCAACGAGGCCCCGATCCAACATGGAACGAAAGGAAATAAAAATGCTATTTTTAAGTGGGCCTACGCTTGTGCTTAACCCTGCACACTTCTAAACATAATCGGCCAAATGGAACATTGAACACGCTTGGAATTCGACCAAGTGTTTTGAAAAGGTGAGCGCCACTTGGAGTTGTGCCCAATTTTTGGATTTTCATATAGATTATACTCGTATTTAAAGTTATTTTGGTGCAGATTAGTGTTAAATTCAAATTATCATAATTTTCTAATTAAAGGGTTTATTTATGTCAATTATTTATTTTTGAAAAAGCGGGAGTAATGTTAAGAACTGAATAAAAAATAAATGCATAACGTCAGAACAGCACAGTTTCATCTAATAACAAATAATAACAACTATATCATCTATTGAATATTTAACAGGTTCCAGTGCACAATGAAATTTGTAAATGAATTATAAATGATTACAAAACAATACCCAGCATCAAAATCACCCGGATGCTCGCTCTCGGATAATATTCTAACGAGATTCGAAATACATCAACAGAAAATGTTTTAAAAAATTGTTTCGATACTACTTTCACTACTATCACAATTGAAACACGATCCTATATGTTCAGACGTACCGTTTACTCGTAAAAATAACAATTGACAGCCAAAAAAACGCATGTTTTTACAGTATTTAAAACAAACTGAACCTCGAATTTACAGCAGCATTTTAAATTTCTACAGTGGAATACTGAATGGGCGCTGCTCTTTAACAATAGGGGGCACCCATTTCGTGGCACACATAGCTTTCTGATCTTCTATCTCTGCAACGAACCAACTGGCAACTGATTCTTTGAAAAGCTACCTGAGGACACCGACAACCCAGAAAAATTATCAGTTTAATGTTTTGATTTTTAAACGGTCGCGCTGATCCCGATAAAGTAGAAAGTCGCAGCAACCGTAAGTATTGCGTTGGCGCAGAATTTTGTTTCCGCGGTTCAGAAATACGATTTCAAGAACTACTGTTATACCAAGTGGGGATAGAAAAGCATGCGAAATAGAAAAGGTGAACATTCCGAGAGTACAATAAAAACGAATCAAAAGAGAGCAGCGGGGGAGCAGAAAAATCCTGTTTCCGAGTGTCCCTGTCGCCTACATTCGCATGAAAAAGGAAAGTCCCATATTTCGATGCCACCAGCTTTCTTAGCCGATCTCTTGCCATCGGGGTCCGGGGCGTGTCACAAAGGGAGGGGTTCGCGTATCAGGAAGTCACAGGTACCCGAAGAATGTTTCAAAATTGATCGCGTCAAATTTCGTAACCCTTCCCACTTTGCAAATCGGAAAACGAGGGCCGACCACGCTGGAAGCAGGTTGCCCGTTATGATTGACAGATAAAGGGAGCGGAAGAAATGATCCGTTACAAAACAATAACACTAAAAAAAAACTGGACCAATTATGAATCATCGCTGGACAATGTCAACAAGCGCACAAAACGTGAGAGTAAGATCGACCGGGGACGTCAAATATGAAACTGACCTTCCAAACTGAAAGTTCGTAACTACATTTTTTTTACCCCTTCACTGTTTTTACCCCTTTCCTTGGGATTTAATTTATTTTTTGAAACAAGGTTATGGTTTCATATGACTGAGTGTAAAATTCATTATAAATTAATTAGATCTTCAATTTTCCGTACTTAGTCACTCTCGCACTGTTTATAAAATGATGCGAAACATTTGGGGATAAGAATTAAGTTTCTTTTTTACTTTACTTACGAGCATTAAGAAAAAAAATTCATATCAACATATTTTTAGGTTGCGGTAGAATCGAGCAACAAAACGTTTTTCCGTCATCGGTACTGTACAGGAATAGGACTTAACAAAACAAGAATGTATATATATAGATTGAGTCTGGCTGTTGTACATGTACAAACTCGAGTCACGTATTCTGGTAACCTGTGTAACCAACTAAAGTGTATTAAACAGGGTAGCACGGTGTATATAAATATACCAGCGGTCAACATAAAGAGTAACCTCACACAGCTAATGATAGAGCGCGAATGTGCAAAAGCAATTTATGGCATCTGCAAATTTTAGCAGGTGTTTGGAACCGAGAACGCTGCCAAAACTTAAATTGCAAATTGGCCTTCGATTGGTACATATATAGCTTGCCCCGTGACATGCAGTAGTTCAATAGAATGAAAGAAATAGAACCAGAATAAGTGATACCGGGAAAATGCCTACGGTATACATGTAAGGGTGCGTAATGAATTACATTCCAGAACACTTCCTTCAAAAAATCACGATTCGATATATTCGTGCGAATTATTTAAGAACGGCGAATTTGTCAACTCGTGGTTAATGTATCGATACGTAAATCAACACGCAAACATTTGTTTCATTTACGTCAAGTGCTCATGACGTGAAGTCTTAATTTCATTGTTCATCCGTCGATATCATTACACACTGACCCGATTAAAAAGTGGTTTGTGTCAGTGATAAAGAAAATAGCCTATGTTCTCTTTGTAATGGGTCTAAGACTTATTCGAACAGTAGGAACGTATTTTAGATCAAACATCGCTGATAAATTGTCAAAAAGGTGCTACTGCGATATCAAATCCGTTGTCATTACGCTATACCAAAGACATATCAATTGAGAAGTCTCTAGTGTATAACATACGGACGAATACGTAACCAGCACTTTTATCAATGTAATTTGATTTGCACAAACCTATAAGGCCAACGAGAGGCAGTATCTGTTCTGTACATTCTCAACTTCTTACTTACATGCACCTTGTTTGTGAATGCCTAGTACAATTTGATTGCACTATAATCTTCTAAGGCAGCACAATTAAAGGAAACATTAATAAGACAGAAAAACACCAGGATATTAGGAACGCCCAAAATATAATCTTGAGTATTTTATTGTTTGAAGCGCTTTTGAAGAACGACCCCGAGAGTGAAGGGTGTGTGAAGGGGAGTGAAGGAAGTGGATTTTTTATTTCCAAATATTGATGAAGAAAATTAAGAGTACTCGTAGAAAAAAGTCTGTGTTTAGTCTATCTACAAGTATCACATTCCGAAATGCGGTATAGTATAGATATAAAAAGTCTAAAATTGTTTCTTGAGCCTTTGTGGGTACCCATAACACAAACGATTGGAAGAAAAAATGGTAGAGCAAATGCACAATGATACACACACATTCGTGGATACATTACACATTATATATACATTGTAGCGAAGGCTGAAGTAGGTCACGCACGTTCGAACAACCGAATGCTGCTCCTGCAATGTGGACCTATAAACAGCACGTTAGTAAGAAGCCGACGACAAGGGGCAATGTAAATAAGAACACAAAAAAGTTGGCTTGCCAACAGCACACACAGAGACACTATAGCATAAATCCGCACACGGAATTCAGACGTGTAAAAATGGACCATACACACCAATTCTATTACAATTGCACGATATCGCATGCGCAGGCGTTTCAATAGCAAACAAAAACCCGCGCCAGTGTCTATATTTAATAATATACCAGTACAGTGTATGAATAACGATATATCCAAAATAATTTTGTGCCAATTACACAATTGCATTCTTTCATGCTCTACATATGCTGTGCTATTATTTGAACCTCCTTAACACGAATGACTAACTCCCAATTTATTTGGACTTATTATTTACAAAGTAAACACCATAATTACTTATAAATAAAAAACTGCCAAATAAAACAACTCACTTAAGTATTTTGATATGCTGCAAATATGGTTACAAAAAAACATGCAATTTGACCAACAAATAATTTATTTGTTCAGTACATATACAGTAGCAACGATTTCGGGTGCCATATTCGGGTCAGGTAAAAAATCTTGAAATACTAGAAACCTTTCACTTGTCGTTACTGACTGAATCCCGTGCCCAGCCTGTTGCGCGGGGAAGACGGTCCTGCTAAATAAAATGGCCGATGTGAAACGCTTCCGAACCAACCTCGTTTCTTAACCAAAAATATATTTGACTTCGGCGACCTTGCTCCGACACATGCAATCATTGCTCAACGCCATTGTAAGTGAAAGCCAAAAGGCCCGCTGCGAACGAGTAAACGGCAGCGAGTACTGTACATGTAATGCAGTGCTACAGCCATTAGGCGGTCCGCTGTTCATGTTCTCAATATACTGTACAATGCAATTCCAAGGCTGCGACCATCATAAGTTCATGCAGGCACGTCTACAGTGTGTTGACGAACTCACAGAAAAGTGCGACCAATTCTATAAATGCTCGAAGAAAAGTGAAACTTAAGTTGACAAGCGAATTCAGGTTCTCCTTCCACGTCCACAATCCAGTGGCGCGCAAACTGTCGGGTGGCAATATAATTGGAAATTGATAAATTATATTGGGGCGTAATAGCCGTTAGTTCGCGTTTTACTTCCACGCTGAATCCATCCATGTAAAACTCAACGCCATCTATTGGAAAAGCGTAAAACACACAAATCCCAAATTATCTAGCACCAGCTATCTAAATAAATCATCAAATTGAATTAATCTCCCACATCAGAAAGTGGTCGAAGGGCGCGCAAACATTTCAGCACCACCGCTGCGGGTCACAAATGGCCTCCCCGTTCGCGTAAATTACGGACGAGCACCAAATTGAATTGCAACGCTGCAAATGTCTATATAATGTAACGTTCGTTCGAGGGTCGAATATAATCACTTTGCAGCCAGCATTCAACCTTCGCCTGCACCAGGCCCCAGCAATACTGTGGTAATAACGTTAATTCGCCAGCAGCGGCGCACACACCATTTTTATTGCATACCATCAAATCTTGTATAGATAGTGCAACTTTCCGAAAAACCAACCGCGACAAATCGCATTCGGGATGTCGCAAGCCAAAAGAAATGGCAATGGATGAAGAAATCAATTACTCCTTGTACAGGTGGCCATATCACAGCTACTGTACCTGCAGGATAGAATATCTACAGTATTTATAAACGCGTCATCCGACTATAAAGCCTTGAAACGCAATAACAGGGCTGTGGAGTGTGTCCCACAAAAAGCAAATGTAGCGACAAATGCAGGAAGTCAACTGCTGTGTCGATTTCTTGGCATTGTAATTTTACAAGGTCTGCACAGCCGGCCACTTACTACTAAAGATTTCCGCTATTTCAATAGCCTCAATCAAATCGAAGTACTATCATTTCTAAAAATAAAGTTTGAGCTATTTATGTAACACAACAACGAGGAATGTATATATATATATATAGAAAACCAGTTCTTCACAAAAAGCTTTAAAATGAACACCTCTAATTTGATAAATGGACCAACCATAAATACATAATTCCGCAATTGGCTGCAACGGTACAACCGTGTGAGATGCTTATGCATGCACCGCAACACGCGTACCGCGGTCTGCGCCAGGTCATCATAAAATTATATATTTAAAAATTGAAACAGAAATAAACTGCGCCAAGGACATACGTAGCCCATGCAAATTAACTTTTAGCTGTGATATAGTGAGTTTACGAGTCGAAAAAACCAGACCTGTCCCTGTTTCCGAACAATTTGGACGCCATTGCCAATTACCATTTTTGAAATTCGAGCTTTCGAACTACTGTATAAAGTAAAACAACAAAATTGTTCTCGGTCGTCCCTTTCGGGCGCCGTTCGTTACGTTGCGAGAGACTCCCTACAAAAGGAGAGACGAAGTCGAGAATCGAGGTCACACGTAACCGGGGAACGCGCGCGAGCAACGCGTGTGCCACTCCAGGATTCCCAGCGCGCGCTCGCACACAATACACGCGATGCGCCCGCGCCCCAACGCCATTCTACCTGTACGCAGCTCTCTACCTATTCTTCCTCCGCCGGTCGCCAACGTGTTCCACGCATCTTGTACATATGTAGTCACAAGGCCAAGCACCGTAGAAACTTTAATACGAAGTTTATATTTGCCGTGCCGAGAAACCAAATAGTGTGCGTCCTTGTTTTTTTTTTGTCTCTTCCAATTACTGACTTCGTGGAACCCCCCCCCCCACAAATCATCGATACATCTGTACACACACGCGTGCATGAATCGAATATTAATTTCCGAATATTTGAACGAGCGCGTTGCATGTACTTTAATCGGATTATTTGCAAAATGATAACGAATATAACGAATTGTTCTAAAATTGTCCGTAAAAACCTAAGCTATCTGGTAACTGCATGCATTACATTCATTTTTTATTTTAAATTTCAGTTGGAGTGGGCGTATTTCCGTGTCAGGTCAATCGAAACAGTATCATAACCAGTGGGGCGCATAGTGACAGACTCACGACCATCGGATGATTTATCCACGAGACCGCTATTTAAAATTATGGAAGAAATTTTGGTTATAAGTACTAGAGAGAGTTGTAACACTCTCAATGATATAGTAATGTTCATCGATGACGCACGCGTTGCGATTTAAATTTAACCAAAAACGCAGATATACTATTTATTCTTTTGCAATCTCGTTCACCAAGATCGTTTCGGTTCGGCGAATAACTATGTTCAATACATAATTTTTCAATAATTTGGATTAATACAGAGAGTCTGTACTTGTAATTTTAAAGGCGGAAATAATTTTCTGGAATATATTCCACAAATTTCTTCGGCATTACGTTAGACTACGTATAGTTACGCCGTTACGGATCATATCCAGGTACTCATTTTAACATCTTAAAACACTTAACGAACAAAACCACATTTGCAAAGAAGCACCGATGGCTCTGAATCCATTGACCTGCATGCGCAAAGCGACGACAGTTTTGTTCTACGCATAGGCTGACGCCAACTACAAAAGCTCATAAATATCTAATGCGTTCGGAGGATCGACTTGATTACAGTTGCGAGCACAACAAACTGGCAACCGGTGGTGGTGCCATTCCGCGCAATAGGATATCTGAAAGGCCTAGGCGACGGGCAACAAAGCGCCGCTCCGCGACCACAAACGGCGACTACAGGCCTGCGACGGCCGCAACAAAAGCTGGAAACGCTCAACCGGTAACGAAACTTTTATTCGTGGTCGGGAGTGCATGTAAGAAAGACGAACAGAACAAAAAGTCATTTCCGTGATGCCGCGTCTTGTTCTCTGGCTCGGTGAGAACCAGAGAACTCGCGCGCGCGCGCTGAGAGAAGAACAAACGGTACCTGCATGCGATGGAGACGCGACTCCGGCGAGGTGTACACATCCTCCCGAGCCCCGCCCAATAAAACTTTAAGAGAAAATGGAAAAATCTCTCCTAACGATATGCCCGAAAAAAGAGAAACAATCGTACAATGCTCCTCAAAGTTACCGTTGTTTAAAAAGTGCCACAATCAGCGGACTCTCAAAACCGCCTAACCAACAGCGAGCGCCCACAGCTGAGATCTCGTTTGTCCAATGGTCTCAGGAGGATATATACTCGGTCAGCTGAGTCGAGGTGAACAACTCGGGAAGCCGGTTTCCCATTGAACGAACCGTTGAGCCACGGCCGAACATGGCTCAGCAGTCCTGCAATTACCACTTACCCCTGGTTGGTGTAAAAAAAAAAAGTATATTTGCAACCGGCTCGCTGCAGCTGCGGAATATCAATGCGATGCAGAGAGAATCTAAGGGGGGAGGAACTTTTCGCGCTGCCAAATGAAAAATGGGTTACATAACTCGTCCCTATTATTTAGAATTTAAAAAAAAGTTATTGTTCGTCCTTCTTGTACGCTGACATTCCTTCAGTGAGAACCCCCCCCCCACGCGGAATCGAGACCCGAGGAACAACAAGCAAAATACGAAGACACCAGGAATTGCACAGATTGACTTGAGTGACGGTATCTCACATTGTACAGTATTTACTGCAGCGCCTCGAATTCCAACCAACCCCATTTGACCGTGGAACTAATTATACTTTACAGAATAGTTTTTCCTAGAGACAATAAACAAATGATTGAAAATGCGAATGACTTATGAAAAATGTGTTGCATTTACAATCTTCAATTTACGATCTGATACAATCTTTCCTGAACCACTAAAAAAATTTAATCATTTGTTCACATTGCTATGTTTGTACAAACTATTAAGATATTCTTTCCCAGTAGAAACGTCAATCGACCTATTGTATGCTGAACTTGACTTAATTTGCTAAATTGTTAACGATTCTGGAAAGACCTACATTGGGAGGGTGGCGAACGTGGCAATGCGCCAAATCATAATGCGGTTTTACAGTTAGCAGGAAAAAAAATGCAGCCATGCTCGTGATCTTTGCACTTGAGGATCGTTGCCAGAGAAATTGTCAATCGAAAAGTTGGTAGGAAATCTTGAGACCTATGGGAGCTGTGCCTTAACAGTAAGTAGGTGGCGGTCATTTCCACATTAGGACAATGACGGCAGGTTTGCCGTCATTGTCTGCTCTTTCCCAGATTTGTATCCTTGGAATACCAGTTTCAGGAACATCGCCTAGGCGGCTTTTTCATAATTGAACATCGAAGCATTGGAGGGATGCCGTTGCCGAAGCGGCTATGTCTAATCGCTGCGTCGGGAGGTCAAACGGCTACAGGTGAATTCAATCA
>JAQGBY010005957.1:0-13821 GCA_034698785.1 Mycogona germanica | reverse complement strand
AGATGACAACGACACACATCCACAATTTTACCACATCCACATCTCCCGTGGAAAAATTACTATTATAATTACCCAAGCTATCCATTCAACCCTATCTCGTTTTGAATATATCGGCGTTTTCTACTACTCTTGATTAGTCAATAAAATATGGTTTTCATTATCATTAAAAAAGTTATCCGTTATTCATTATTCATTCATAATTATTCATAGCCGGTCGGGCCACAAGCAATGCTACAGCATCGAATGGGCCTGCAATTTTCGTATGGATGTATAATTACTGTACTAACTGTATGCTTCAAATACGCCATTCTGAAATAAATTAAAAAATATTATTATAAAATTCTTATTAATAATATTTGTAATCACAATCTGGGAGTTCTCCACTTCCACACGTTTAGCGACGTTCTGAAATCCAAATCCATTTTACTTTTCAGATTTCTTAAGATCGCTTGATATATACATACACGCTCACGTCTTTCACGAAGTCACCAACTTATACATTTACTGAGAGATTGTGCCACTGAACTTTTGACCTTAGCGTCTTGAAAAAAATATTTCAAGAGATTTGTCATTTGTCTCAATTGTTATTAGAGCTAGGGTCGAAACGGAGCGCCACTTTAAGTTTCCTTCGCCTGAATTACAGTCTATGCCCAAATTACAGAGATAAAATGGAAAGAAAATGTGAAACCGCTTGCGCAAAAAAAGAAAAAGGAAATTAGGAAGCGCGCCAAGTTTATGCGAGCTTATAAATGAGTCACAGCGAATAAAAACTGGCGACACAAATAAAATAAAAATAGAACAATGTGTACCGCTCGCAATAAAATTAGCTTTTGTAAAAAATATATAAATGTATAAGCCATAAAACGTTCAGCATTGTACAATGCCATCAAAATCGATATTCACTGTAGTAGCACTTCGTACTATTTGTCTAAAACCGCTAGGATTGTCGCCACTAGGAGCGCTTGCCAAATGGTCGACAGTTTCCCCGAAATAACACCAGATGATACTCTGTACTCACTTTGGTTGAAGTGGCGATTATGATTAAAACAATGTTTAAATATTAATGGGAAATATCTGGAAGGACCAGGATAGGTATCTAACGGAATGACGTGCATAAAAATGCGGCGGATTCGAGCAGGTTCTGCTGTAAAATGCTGCTCTCTGTAAAATGCATTATCACTGGAACCTAATCGTGGCTCACTGATGATGACGTGAAAAATAAAATGCCCGAATTGTTCAGAAAGGCGGTGGTTCCCTGTAGAGGTTGATTGGTTCTTGTTAAACGCGGTCCATAAGTTGTATGTATGTATTCTTGCAGATCTCCCCGTAGGCTTATAAGAATAGCGAGCGTCTGCATATATAGCGGGGGCCAGCCATATATAGTGGACGCGGAAGCACACACAAAAGGGAGAGCGAGCTAAATGTTTCACTTGGATGACGCTTAATCTAACCGGGGTCCCCCTTTCCCCTCCTCCCAGAAGTCCCTTCTCTCCCGGCGCCTTCTTCAAAAAGGGATTTTCTGCTTAACTGAAAGGATATGGTTTTCGGCTGTGCCATTGCAATACAGTAGTCCGCACATTCGGTATCCAATAAGCGCGTAGTTCATCCCGCGCCTCCTAGCTGTGAAACATGGAAACGTTTACTTATATAACTATGCAATAAATGGTCCATATATATCTGACAACAAAAGGTGTGAGGCAGACAAGCCAATTAAGTGATGTGATACAAGCAGCTAAAAACCAAAACAATAATAAACACTGTCGAAGAATTTATACTTGTTAATTATCGACAATGATTGTGGCGGCCATCTTGTTTTAAACCTGCGTCAGTTTAAACTCGAGTCGGTCTACCCATACACAGACAAGTATTGGGCGCAATCAATTTAGTTTATCCCCCTTCTCTATAGCATCCCTCAACTTTTTGTTCTTCGGCTTCCAATCTGTGCAACGAATTTCTTTTCCACATAAGTGGTCTTTCTTCCTCCTCGCTAGCTCCTCCCACTACCACCCAACCGGCTTCGATTTTGCTACTTAACGTTGCAGCGAATCAATAATACAATAAATAAGGACGGAGGAGATGTCGACTAAAAAAAAACAGCGGTTGTGTTTCGTAATTCGGCTGCTTCTCCTCTGTTTTCTCCTCTCTCCCTATACTCGTATACATTATCTCTGTACACCGAATCCACCCCAGCGCTTCTCTCACACACATTCCATCGCGCCACCACCATACTTATTTTCTGGATGTCTGTGCCCTCCCTTTTGACGCATACATCTCCCTTATTTTCAGAATCCATTTCGTGCGTGTCTTGCATACTCACCGTCCTGTCCTGAGACATCCCTTAAAGCATTTTTAAAAAACTTGTGCCTGAGGTACACTGTAATTCGCGAGGACTTAAATGTTGACTTCATTTTTTAATGTAGTTTTCAGAGAATTGAACAAATTAGTTTATAGCATCTCTTAATTTTAAATGATCGTTGCAAACTTTATGCAAAAATACAGAGTATCTTGATTTTGGAAATTTTGAATCCCGATGAACTTAAATTTTTCAAGCGATGAAAAGTAGCTATACATAAAATTTAAAACAGATTTCAGGTCATTTTTATTCCAGCAACACTATGAAATCAAAATTAACAGCCTAACCAATTTTCTTAACAGAAAATTAATAAGAAAACACCAATGTTAGGAAGAAAACACAATATTTTTCGGTAGTCCTATATATTTTCATTTCTTCTACCCGATTCTCCGATATGTTTTCCGCCACCCAAAAAAATAGTTCAATTCTTTTTCCTTTCTCGAAAGATTCGCAAAAACCGCTGTATCTGCAAGAGACTGCATCAATGAAATAAGAGATAAAAATAAAAATGTAAGAATTCTCCTAGACCTTCCAGCATATAACTTGCCATAACTACTAGCAACTTCCAATTCATGGCATACAACATATCTAGAAGATTTTATTTCCGACTGTGCGGCCCACGCTATATAGGATGTTTTTATTGCCGATAAATTATTAGCTTTTCCGCCATTAGTCAATATGTTGACTCGAACTGGATCAGCATGAGTCGACATACGGATGGGAACCTATCGGATTTCAAAGTATAGCGTACCGCCACTGCTTCCTAAGCGTTATCGAAATCTATAGGCCCTGATGTTGTTGCGAGTAGAAATAAAATATTTGATTTCTTTACCCGAGATTACCGTCGATATCTGTGAGTTCCTCAGTTCACCGAGGATTAGGAATCTTGTTTGATTTAGGATCATGGAACTGAATTTGTCAATATTTTTTTAGAAAAAATCAAATCGTACATTTCAATCGGCAGTCAGTAATTGAAATTTTTGCTTTCTTAATATTAACGTGTGTTGTTAAAACATGCAAAATAAATCAAGACAAAAATAATTAAATTTTCAGCTATATACCATATAGCAACATGTTTTCGTCCGGTGCTATCCCGGAGACAACCCCTATTTCATTATGAATTTTATTTTATTTACAACATGTAAATATTGGTTAAATTATTTAATATTTAAAAGGCGCATTACCTGAAACTACCTGTTTCTATTCACAGAGTCTAGTTAAACTCTTCCAAAAGTTCCAACTGTGGAAGCTGCGAACATAACATGATCGTTTCGGCCCACACGGGATTCTCTTGGCTCGCGCCAAGATGATCGATCGAGTGTCTTCAGTGCATAAAGAAGTGTGCCCACTTCACTTGACCTGTAAACACAATATTGTGTATACACAAACCACTTGCTCGAACGCTTTGAAAATATCTCCCCCTTTTTCTTTCTAAATCTCTCTCTCACATACACAATACAGTATATATGCACACGAATCAAGAAGTACTACTACAGCTATAGCGAATGTCGGGGGTATTTATAGCCGATGCTTCCAACCTGGTGATGCGGCAACGTTTATGCCAATGGGCACTGGCGTGTTTATTGAATATGGCGCGGTTCCCAGATCCATCGTCATGAGACCCCTAGTGCCATCGCTCTCTATTATCCTTCTCTTTGACGTGGCGGAACTTAGAAAAACGAAATTATTCGAAAGTTTAGTGCGAAAAAGCGAATTTAGAATGGGTTCTAATTCTTTTAGTGACTTTCGGCTGGCAGTCTAAGAGGTATAATGAGGCACATGGTTGTGGGATGACCAGGTATGTCTTCTCAAACGACGTTGGCATGACTTGATTTGATATACAGAGTGAACCTGAAACTATGGACCCCTCTTATTATTTCTAATAAGTCGGCCAAAATAATCAGATTATTATGAAATTTGGCGATAAAAAGGATAACAGTATCCTTTTAGAATTTGTATTCTCAAATTTCAAATTTCTCACCTTGCAGGTGGCGCGCTTTATTTATGCAATACGTAATTACACAGCGCGTCTGCTACACTCAGCTGTGAAAATGCCTTTCACGAAAGAAGATAAGTTTGCTAACAAAATGTATGGTGCAAAACGACTTTTTAAAGAGTTCACAAACAAAGAATGGACTTTAGGCGGACTGAAACATGCTTTGAGAAAGATAGACCAAGACGGAACTGTTGAGCGTCGTCGTGAAACTGCTCGCCGATCAAACAGATGACAACATCGATAACATCGATCAAGAAGAACAATCGCAAACGCACCTTTTCCATGCAGCGTCAAATTGCTCATCAGATAGGCATTTCTCAAACGTCTGTGGGCAGAATCATCGCTAAAATACTTCGTACTATAGTAATATCAGAAGCGCAAATTAAAATTTATATTTACAATTTGCTCTCGTCGCTGGTCTCGGATTGTCGTCCAACAATCGTTTCTTCATCGGCATAAAAAACTTTGGTTGAAATGTTTTAAGAAACTTCGGGCTACTACAACGTCGGACTGAGCAAAACAAAGTGTTACGGCTTTCTCGGGGCAAAAACCTTTTGCGTTGCTTCCCGGAACATAAAGTTTGTTGCATATTTTTCGGGCAACCGATAGTCAGAATGATCGGGCGTATGGCTCGCGTGACACATAAAAGAGAGAAATATTTCTGCAAATCGGTTGGTGCGAACAAAGCCAGCATTCTGCAAATCAGTAATGGTAAGCGTTGTTGTTTCATCGCTGGACCACACACTGCGCTTTATTTTGTTGAATCTGGTACAAAGATCAACAACGAGTACTACCGAAAAGGACTGTTAATGAAGTGTCTGCTTCCTGACATGAAAGAAATCTCAAATAGTTCTTCATTTTTCAGCACGTTTTCGCTCCGGCCCATTGTGTGAAGAATACGGTTGCGCTACTCAGGAGACGCCTGAATTAATCGAACCTGATTTGTGACAACTAAACAGTCCACAAGTGACCCCTGTGGACTATGGGATTTAAAGTGTTCTACAGAAAAAAGATTAACAATGTGACTGGAATGAGAGAGCAGATTCAGAAGGCGTGGAATGAGCTCGACTTGCCGACAATTGTTGCAACAATTAGAAAGTGGCGCACCCGACTTCACGCATGTGTTAATGCTGGCGACGGTCAATTTGAACATCTTCTGACAGACATCATTTAGGTAAATATGTTCACGTCATTTGTACCAAATTTCATAATAATTTGACTATTTTTGGTCGACTTATTAAGAAAGGGGTCCACCAATGCGGATTGCTTATGTGCGCAACCGTTAACGTTTCATTATTGTTGTCTGTATAATGTCGACGTGTTATTTTCTCGGGCCATATTTTCTCGAATTTCTTTGTAGTTTACGCTAGGTTTATTGTTGCGCGACGATCTCATGCATTCGCGCCTCTAACTGTTAGATACACATCGTGTTGACGGCCCGTGTATGCGCTGTGCATGCATGCTGGAAACGCCGGAATACATATAAACAAATCTCCGAAGTTGGATTGGAAAACATCCATTCGAATATGGAGCCCTCCCTTTACCCTTTCTGTCTATATGAGCTTGTGAACAATGTAAACGTAGAGCGCCGGCAATAAATACAAAATACTCTGTGTACTCCTACACACAAAACGTAACCACGATCTACTACACCATTATATTCGCTGTTCAAGTTGACCTTAAATGGGAGCTTCCTGTGTTCAGCGTTCCCATGCATGTATTAATATTAACCAGCAGAGATGGACAAACTTTCGTTCAAACAAAAACGGCGAAATCTTAATTTGCGCAAAAGTTTTAGTCTGCAGTTTTCACGCAAATCTGCGCTCATTCGATTTATTCTAAATGGCTGAAGACAAAGATACTATTTGATTAATCTTCCAGTTTAGTACTGATAAAGATTTTT
The DNA here is from genome assembly GCA_034698785.1 of Mycogona germanica. Taxonomy (NCBI): domain Eukaryota; kingdom Metazoa; phylum Arthropoda; class Diplopoda; order Chordeumatida; family Chordeumatidae; genus Mycogona; species Mycogona germanica. The sequence continues at coordinate 7,569 of JAQGBY010005957.1, read as the reverse complement.
GTTAGAACGTCTGAATGATATTAAACCGAGTAAGTGGTTAGAGCACTGGACAGGAAATCCAGAGTCCCGGTCTATTCGAAACTCTGTATTTTCGCAAGTACCAGTTCAAAATTAAAATAATAGTAAAATAGTATTATAAAAAGACGAGTCCGCCACTCGTGTTCGTCTCCTTCATTCGGTGCTGTCCCGAATTCACCCTTTCTCCATTCTACTCTGTAGTTTAGCGTATAAAAATATCAAACTTTATTTTAATTCCGGTTTGTCGTCGATTCTTAACGACAGAAAAAAATGGTAGTAGTGGTAGTATTCAGTCGTTTGTCCATTTTTAGATAAATAACCCTCTCAGTTAGTAAAGCGAGAGCAGTCGATCGAGCGAAATATTACTAATAAAACATTTAAGAAAAACGTTTATTGAGATTTTTCTCGAGAGAGAGCAACCGCTGATCTATGAAGTGGCCTGCGTACCGCCAAGCGTCCACCACATACTAACACTCACCCATGGTTGCTATGTACACAAAGAAAGACAAAAAAGAAACAATAAAAACGTTTCTCACTCAGAACTAGGTGGGCACCATCGAAAACTCCCCCAGAAAACGCGACCAAGGATTGGATTTCGAAGCGCGCCAATTTAAGTGCTTTCTCTTGTATGCCACCAGGCATTTGTTTCACTTCATTATGCAAATTTCGGTGTTTATTCTAATATTCGACTGAGTTTTCTTTCCTCTCCTTTCTATATATATATATACATGGTACGGGTTCTCCCATCTCTATTTAAGTTGGCCATACGCACATCGTGTCTATAGAAACGAGCGCCTATGTCTGGTACACATACTGTATATACATGTATCGATACGTACGTATGTATGCACGGAACACATTGTTATTTCTAGTTTTCGAAGAACGGTTCTTTTCGAGCAAGACATCGTTGAGACCATTGTACCGGCATGCGGACCCATACAATGTTGGATGTTCGTATGTCTTTTCGTGTGCGGCTCTACAGACGTGTGTTTCTTCAGACTTTTTGTGTGTTGTACATGCACATGTATATAGAAATGGATCGTCGCTATCTCATTCTCGCACATCCAATGTACGTACTGCATATTAGAAAATGTAATCGATACCGGGCAAAACGCGTCGACGTGGATTTATCCACTAAAGACCTTTTTTGCGGAGCAGTCAGGGACACATTTGATATTACTTTAGTGACCTTTAAACAGAAAAGGGCGTGACAAGGGGGGCATAACTAAATAGAAAGAGGACATAACTATTTGCATAGTAGAAATTGAACATACAAGTATCACTGTGACTTGCCTGTACGATTTCAGGTACACTTTAATGTACCTAGGTAGCTTATACTAAGCCTGGGCTAGGCAAAACCACCAGGTCGCCTCCTGGGGGGGGCGGGGTTTAGGGTAAACACTCTGGTGGACCTCCTTAACAAATATCTCAGAGTATCACCGTAGAATTTGTGCGTGGCATGTGCTTGTTATATTAGTTTGAAATAATTTCCAGTATATATCTTGAGTTAGTACACTGTATTTAGTAAAATAGTATAAATCAAATATTGATAGGCAAGGGGAAAAAATACGTCAAATTTGTTTTCGAAGGTTAGTCATTTGATTTTTTAAAAATGATTCCATTCCACCATTATGGTTTCAATCTCGATTCAAGCCTTCCACTAACAGTGTTCCTTTTCGTTAGCGTTCCAAATTCAATATTCAGAACTTCCGTACACAAGACTCATGTGACACAGAAATTATTTAGAAAAAAATGAAAACGCCGACTTGGCGTATCGATTCACTGAGAAAGAACGGCCCACAACCGGAAGTCGACCATCTTGTCTCATCCGTAGACACGTGTGCTATGAGCGTATCCAAAATCCTTTGTTTGTCTTACCCGTAAACGCGGGTGCGGTAGTTTACGCGCAAATGACGGTCGACATTTGCTGTCGCTCGTTTCTCCTCTTTCGAGCAGATAGGACAATATGCGAGCAAATACTGAAATAAATTCGTAGCTTTGGTGCCTGGAAACTCTGCTGCTTCTTCGGTGTCTGCGGCCGCCAATAGTTTCTATTTCCTGTTGCAGATAAAAAAAAGTATATTGTAGCGAGGCAGTTGACAAGCTATTCACTCAAGCGCACGGGCTGACAATTATTTTCCGTTCTCAGTTCTCAGTGAATCTAGTGAACCTAATGTAAATCGGGCGTGATCAATTGAAGGGGTTGAAAGATAGTTTTGGAATTAAAATTATATAAAATGATTGATAGACTGAAATCGAAAGTCGGCAACAAGATCGTCGATAAACAACGATCTTCAGGAAATAAGAAATTGCAGATTTGCGAAACACAAAAACAAACGTATGAACCTACCTAAAACTTTCCTCACTACCCAAAAATTAAAAATATTTAATTATTTTAATGTCGTTGTAATTCGTGTGTATTTCTATTTCGCAAATCTGCAATTTCTTTATTATCTGAAGATCAGAAGTAAACGTTGCTTATCGATGATCTTGTTGTCGACTTTCGATTGCAGTTCATCAATGATTTTATATATTTGTTATTACCACCATCGGTTTCTACTCTACTATTTTAAAGTCTTGTAAGTCGATTTTTTTGACATGATCTTTTCATGTCAAACTGTGGAAAGAAAATGTCACGTAAGAATAAGCTTTTGGATAGCGCCGAAAGAGGGCTGCAGAAGTTGGATACTTAAACAGAACTGTATTATAACACTTTTAAGAAACCACTATTTTCTTAATTTAAAAAAATGACTTACACCACCATGGATTTTACGATCGCCGAGAATGATGTAAGGTTGGCGGTTCACAAAGGACCAAGAAATGATGCAAATTCGCCGTCGTATGAGCTCATTACATTGATCCGAGCGGACTGCGTTAGCTTATTTTTCATTGAAGTAACATTAAATCAACTTTTTAAATAATTATTTTTATCTATTGAAACATTTCGCAGCATTTTTTTAATCAGAAAGAATCATGCGGTGAAAATCTTAGTTTAGGACACTGATTGTGATTATACCGATTATACGTGTACTTAACTGGCAATTAAGTATTGAAGTTCTTTTAATCCGTTAATTGATGCGCCATTAGCAATGTAATTCATGACATGCAAGATATTCAGAGAGAGTACCCCAATCAGCTTTTCAAGATGCCCGCTCAACTCGATTTTGATACCAGAGTAGACGGGACCTAATTATCTCGGCAGGATTAAATTGCATTAATGAGACAAAAAAGCGATCCAGAATGAAGACGGAATCTCTCGTAATTATATCAGCGTGAATTCAAAAAATGAATTGCGAATTAATACCATTCGTCAGGAGTCTTAGTCCTAATCAGGAATTATAGTCCGGATGGCCCACTTCAAAAAGCTACGGCTATTAACATTAATTAGGTGGGCCAACCGGTTCGCTGGCTCATATTTTCGTCTTCGTGCTGAGAATACGCGAAGAAAGAGTGTACCTGTGTGCAGTTGATCGCTACAGGAAACCCAAAACCAGGAAAAATTGCACCCCCACCTCCAAAATGCGACGTCTTCATATACACATGTATATGAAACGCGCTGGCCAAAAAAAATCTCTAGGATGTTATGAGATACCTTTATATAAGATACTTAAACTGTAATGCGCGTTCAAGTGTTCGCCATTTTCTATGCTTCCACCATGCAATAAACGTAAATTATTAATTTTCAGCATTCTCCGCTAGCTCGACGCTCTTGTGCTATTCCAGAGACGAGCGCGCTTGTTTCAGCTTTGCTTTGAATGTTTGCAGTCAGTCGCGCATAAGTAAGGTTTTTTCTGTCCACTAATAATTAATGCCGATTCTTGAGTAGTGAATAGTATCAATTATGTATTTGCTTTTGACTGCATTCTATAATTTATCTGCATTTTTCTTTTCGATTTTAATTTGCAATAAAAATCGTCGCTAATTAAGGTTTAGGGAAATTAATGATTTACGACTTATTTGTGCTGATTAAGTAAGAAGTGCATCTTACCAATTTCTTATTTTGTTAATTACTTTTACTAAGTAACCAAATGCTAATTAATTTTTCTTTTTCTTTCGTGTGACATTGCAATTTTAAAATGTGCTTGTGCAGACTAAAATTTACTACAGATCGAGACTTGCTCTTGCATGAGTTGATGTGGTGCATCATATACTTTGTGAAAAGTTTTATTAAATGTTTAATTATTTGATTATGATAGTGAACAACATTAAAAAAAATTAAAAATTGTCATTGAAGGAATGAGAGACAATATTTTCAAAATGAAATCATTACACCACACAAGTACAAACACACGGAAAGGAATTTCGATAGATGCGGTTGATTCGATATACAGAGTAAAGTATTCTATCGTGTTTTCATGGTTGATGATTAATATCAACCATCCAAATTAGATCATTTCAATATCTGTTTTTATTGATGAACACATTTTCTGGTAATGTATCTGCTAGAAGGACATTTGAAACTATGGGTCACGTTGTCTTCTCTTGAAGGCTAACCAGAAACTATTGATGCCAATATCCGGCACGATCTAGCCGCCACCAGAGGGCATCACGCGCTTATGCAAAATTCTTGATAAAGCGTCAGCCAATTATTGTATTAATTCATTAAAGAACCGACCCCGACAAACAAAGTGACGCTATTAGCGGGGAAAAGTACGAGTACTCCTATAACTGTTCTATTATTTTGTTTTTAGAAGAGGTTGTTGGTTGACGTTGAGCTCGAACGGCGTTTTTAATACACCAATCACGTACTCGGTCCGCGATACAGCAACAGCTAAGTTGATTTTATTATAGTTCGCGCGCTGTGGGGATTTTTTGGGAAGTACAACGCCCGGTAAAGCGCGTTAAAGCCTATTTAGATGCTGTTGTTGTAGAGTTGTAAATTTGTTGATGCGTAAATGCAAATATAACGGTCTCCCGCTTTTTCGCTAGCAGCGTGACTCTCGCCTCGCTTCTAGAAGCCCGAGAAGATGAGCGCTCGAAACGCCTGGCGACAATAGTGCCCATAAAGAAACTAGTCGGAAGGACTTGAGGTGGAGTTAGGTGGGATGGGGTGTGCTGGGAGTGGTCGGGCAATTCGTGCAGGTGCGCCGGAATCCAAAAGTGGCGGCTCCCGCCGATCGCGACGCCGCGTAACGGCGACAATTATCTATGCATATCTCTGCCGCACAAAACCGCTAATTTCAGCCGTTCTGTGCGGTGGGCAGGTTTTTAATGATGATTCGATAAAAACTTGTTTGGGAATAGAAGGTATAAAAATAAATCGTTGAGCTCGAAGCAAAGCGGTGGATTCCACGCTCTACACCATACAAGCTCTTTGTCAGGTTGCCCGATAGACTTGTTTTAGCACGTCTTAACTTATTTAAATTCAATCCGTTCGTATCCACATGTATGTCACGACCAGGTCACTTAGAAACTATTAATAATCTACGATTTTTGAAATAACATGTTGTCATAAAATGGACGTGGGCATTGTGAGTAATCGAATGAAAATGCCTCCGGTTTCCTAATTCTTATAAATTTTCTTGGAGGGCTTCGAACAGGTAAAACAGGTAACTGCACATTTGAAAACAAGGTTGGCGAATAAAATTTGGAAGACAATTCAAAGTTCTTGAATATTATTTTGAAGGATGTTTGGGTCTAACGGACCATCGTATAAATTTAAATTTTTAGACTGATGAGTAAAAGGCGTTGTTAGTTATGTCGCTTCGGACACTACTTACTGGAATCAACTATGTATTTGTTTGGCGATTTGTGGTCAATTCGGGTTTCCCAATGGGCGGCATCACATCAAACAGTTGCGTCAATGGATACACATATCTGTTTTGCAGCGGTGGTACAAATCTATGTACGGCGCAATTTCTTCTATGCTCCAATATTTGCAGTTAGGCTTTAGGGATTGGTTAACTAATTATTAATAGAGGTTCATTCGCCGCTCCATGCGTGCTAGTCGTATTTGTTTTCAAATTATCGATTTCTCTAAATATAGCTTCTTAAGGAAGCTATATGACTGATAAATCGAAACTGAATCAGAGAAGATACTCGTGCAAGCGGACAGGAATATGATGACAGAGATGCAAGAAGAAGAAAAGATTGTCTCTGCGGAGAAAAAATTTACTTTCAACCCGCCTCCAATTTCTATACACGCAACTTCTTCCCATCCTCTTGGGATCCGAGTCTGCTCATATATTTGTTACTGGATAGTGTAAAACCGAAATATATTCTGTAAAGTAGTTGTGAAAAATGATTCCATTCGGAGTTGAATGTGATAATCTCCAATTACGCCTATTTCTGTGATCGACATTTTTTAAAATATAATATTGTTTAATATTGTATATAATATGATATTGTTGCAAATTTATAGAATGATCTGCCTCGATCAGCCGTCTCTGATTCCCTGTTACATAAGACGGTACAGCAATTTATTAAGATTCGATTGCACAGTTTCATTTGGATAATTTATTTGATTATACTGTGTATTATGTGATATAAATTCATTTTTATCCAAATAATTATTCATACTTGGCTCTAGGGGTAGGGAATATCCATGGAATAAAGAATATATGAAACAGATACTCTGTAGCATCATCTCTACTTGCGAGGCTCAATTTTAACTTCTGTTCTCTAGACGCTCCAGTTCATTGTAAATTCTTTCGTCCCCCATCTCCTTCTGCCACCCCCAACCGCCCGCCTAAAAAGAAAATCGACCAAGCGTAACCACCGCGCATGCGTATTGGAAGCAGCCAGATACAGAAAACCAAATGTGTTTCGGGTAATAGATTGCATTTGCACTCTAGTCCCATATCACTTTCAGCATGCTGCAGTTTTCTATTCCTGAGCGCCGTTTTAGCTCTAATGTGATTACGCCGACGAAGCCCCAGTATATGTTTGTGAATGTTTTGTGTGGGTGTATGTACTGTATATGGGAAATACAGAGTATGTACGTAGGGACATTTGAGTTTCGCGGAGGGGAATTTTTCCGAACTATACGCGCGTCCGTCCGCCAATTTGTTTTCGAAGATCGGAGGCGAAATGATCGGGGCCGACGGCATCGATATTGTCGGCGAGTTTGCGCTCGGATTTTTGCATTGGCTAGATCTTGCAGCGGTGGGACCATCCGACATTTCACCGTCCACGGAATAAAGCATACCTAGTCGATGCTGTAAATTGGAGCAGGGGGCACTGATATTCGAGCAACAAACAGTCGTCCAATGACGAAAGACGCAACGGTGTTAGAGCTGTTCGAATCATCAAGGACTATGTTGCCACAACTGCGACAGTTTGCAATAATCGTGTGTCTGTTCAGATTTGGAAATCCGAGATAGATTCTTGGGCGTGTCCTAACATTGGATTGCGTTACCTTGTCTGCAATAAGTTAATTATGAATGAACGGCGATATTTCATTGCTCAATGTATTGATAGTAGTCAGGTGTCGAGTGGCAGAGAGAGGTAGCGCGTTCGCCTCTTAGCCCGTGACCGCGGTTTCGATTCCGGCCGACACCTTCGGAATTTTTCGGGCGAAAGAAATTCCTTAACGCGCCTTCCTTCGGAATG
>JAQGBY010005956.1:0-13824 GCA_034698785.1 Mycogona germanica | reverse complement strand
AGCCCGCGCCGGGAATCGAACCCGGGACCGCCGAAACCGCAGTCCGTCATAAACCAACTGCGCCACGACGGGTCGTAGACGTGGACAGCTATTGTTATGATTATTATGATCTGATTATTATAGCTCTGATTAATTATGGTTATTATGATTTAACGTAGATTTTTATTCGAAGATATTCTGATACAGGAACTCTTGTCTAATGCAAACAAGTGTCCCTGCGTTCGAATCCCGCTAGTTAGCGCCCAACAACAAAAAGCGAAAGCCTCTATAATTTCTCTAAAACATGTGGTCAGACGTTAAAACTCACTTTTCATGGTGAACAGCTTGAGCGTCTCAGGCAAACTGCTGAATTTAAGCGTGCGAATGGAGTTTGAGTCCAGATTGATGGTTTGCAGTTCGGGCATTGCCCGGAATGCGTCCTCCGGCACCTCGAACAGACTGTTGAAACTCAGATCGAGCGTCTGCAGGCGCGGGAAATCGGTGAGCAGTTGCTCCGGGTAGCTGTGCATGCCGTTGCCGCGCAGGTTGAGCACCTCTAGTGTGCCGGTCACGTTGGCCAGGTTGAAAACTGTCAATCCGATTGGGATGTGCTGGCTGCTGGACTTTCGGTTGTTGGACGGAAACAGTTGAAGGCGTCCAGTCTCGATGTAGCCCATGTTGTTGAAGTCCAGATGCAGCTCGCGCAGGTGACGTGTGTTGGCGAACGTCGGACCTTCGGCTATCACCTGTGTTTATAGAGCGTCACAAATAAGTGGAAACATTATTTTTGTACACTCTTTTCCAGGAACTTTGAGTAAGAAAATTGTTCTGCATTTTATTCGAATCACGCAGTATTGTTGACAAATTATATAGACTTGTGACGTTTTAGACAAATTTTGCCAAACGACTATCCTACAATTTCGAAAGACTCAAAAAACTAGCCAGCATTTTATTTTAATAATTCTGCGCGCGCTTATTCTTGTCAATCATCGATCATATTTGTTTCTTAGTTGCAAACTTTTCTACAGCTCTTCCTTCAATCAGCGCACGGTCCCTTCTCCCTAACCAAGCTTTGCTTAAACACATTATAATTAATGTTGATGATTTATTGTCAGCTGCGCACAAGCAAAGGGAAACGAATTTATTGTAACTTTACTATGGTTCTATTGTTAGTTCTAGATGGGCGATAACTCGAATTTCTAATGCGTCTTGTAACGAGATACGTGTAAACGGTATCTAAACATGCCAAGCGTATTTTATAACAAGTTCATAGAGCTGCTGATCCGCATTATCCGCATTGCTTGGCGTACTAAGCTCGCTTTCCAAATGCGCGAATGTGAAACCGTGGTCTGCAGAGGCTACAGGAAATCAATCGAGGTAAGCCTGACCTGAATCTTGTTGTCCTTGAGATTGAGCACCTCCAGCCGGGTCAGATTCTGGATGGCCAGCGGCACGGTGCGCAGCCGATTGCCGGACAGGTCTAAATGTTTGAGCCGATTCTCCAAGCCTTCGAACGAATTGATGGTCAGCGACTGGACGTTGCTGCGAGCCACCCTTATCCTCTCCAGACTGGCGTTGAAGCGACCAAAGATATTGGGCAGCTCTGGCACGTCGCAGTAAAAGATGTCCACCTCACGTGGTTCCGCGATCACGGCCACGGGGGGAGCTGCCATCGGGAGTGGCGGCGCCACCGTCGTCGAGGTGGTAGTGGTGGTGATATTAGTGGCATCAGCGGTACCGTTGGCCGTGCTGTTGCCGCCGACGGTCGCGTTTAGCGACGTATCGTTAGAGGGCACCACGGTGGCGTTGAATGTCGGTGTAACCACGGTGGTCGCCGTGGGCACCGCAGTTGTCGGAGGACTTGGCTGGACAGGAGCGCCGTTGACGGCCACCGTGTTGCCGTTGCTGTTGACTGAGACAGTGATGCCGTTGTTGCCGTTGGTGTGCGCCAGTCGATTATCCGGAACCAACGCGAACAGTGTCTTGACAATGTACTCCAGGTTGTTGCTCCGACACCGGATGACCGGCTCCGGGCTGTCCAGGCTGCAGCCAGATACCGAAAGCCACGTGCTGGTCGCCAGCAGCAGTATTAGGTGCGTCATCATAGACAGGCTGGAATGTGCCGCCATCTTGGACATCAATACTTGTAGATGAGGTGGAGAAATTTGTGTTTTCTGTAACATAGGTGTATTCATACAAAAATAATTAACATACCATTTTTTTCTAATTCAGTTGAAATAATGCAATGATGAACCACAGTAACTTAATGCGCTAAAAGTTGAGGAAGTGTCAAATTTCGCTTGATTCAGTTTCATTAACAATTTTTAAAGTGGTTCGAGCTTTTCGTATTTTATATTTCATCCCAGTTCTACTTGCATAGCTGCGACAACGAAAATGCAAGTCTTTTCTAAGCAACTAAAAGAACGATACTGTACAATTGCAATACTTGTGCCTGTGATACTTGTTCTCCTTTTATATTTGTTGCATATGTTGTATTTAAATTGCGTATGCACTGCGTCACTAGCCTGGGCCTTTTACGTCGTACTCAAGTACTAAACTTGTACATACAGTTGTGTATCTCTTGATCAGGTACCGACCGTTGTTTTCGACTTTCAAAGAATTTCTAATCTTATTACAGTGTCTTGGAACCAAGTTGATAGAATGCCAATTCAGCATTTCGACTTATCCTCCTGACACCTGGTTCATCATTAATCGATTTTGAAGAATAAAATTGTCAGTAAAATGGCTTTATTCCTCCTGAAGCTGTCAATCCTGTGTGACACGGAATGTGCACATTCGATATATATTTTTTTGTTGCTCCAATCAACTGTAGTCAACCACTCTACAGGGGTTCTGTACCACTCATGGTGCTTAGGCACTATGGTTATGGATATAGCCAATGATTATTTTTGATTTTATTCGCGTGTTATCCACTTATAGTACAAAAGTGGAATTAGAGTTTCGCTGAACGTAATTTAATAATTAATCAAACGGTCATACGCTTAGTCCTCATTTTGTAAGTATTACCCTTTTTCGCGAAAACAATTGTCAAAGTGTTGTCGCAGCTTGTTCACTTCTGGCTGCACTTGGCATAATTTTTACTTTTGACGCCGCAGCTTTTGTAGGCGGTCACTCACATCAGACCGGTTCTAGCGCATGCTACGTTAGTTTGTTCTAGAAATTCGATCTACTGTTTCTGTTCATTCGTCTACACACCATGGTATATTTGCTTACGCCTTTATGTTTGTTTTCCGTACGGTTATGTTTCGCCAAGTATTACTCATTTGCTCGATTTTCAGTGGGCACCCAACGCATTCACAGTGATCTGATTGTCACATATTTTTGGGTGCGTTGCTTTTCTGGCCTTTCAAATAAATATTTCCCATATTTTACAACTTGATCTTTGATGAGCCGGCAATGGAACCGCAGGGATTTACTAATGTTGATCGCCGCTTGATTTTGTTAACGATTTCTCCCCAACACGCATTTCGTCATTCTTAAAGACACGGATTGTTCGAAATGACCACCTTTAATGGGTGTCGCCATCATTGTCAGTAGTTTGAAGAATATTATCCCTTCATCTTTAATGACTATAGCCACAAAAGGTGTCTAGAAATAATGGTAATCTGAATATAATTTTCGGGTCTGTCAACTGGCAAATTATAGCACAGTGAATTGTTAACTTCACACCTTCTGATGCATACATGTACGGTCAATTATGGTGTATTAGTTAACAGGTAATAAGCAGTATGGACGGGTCATGAGACCGAGACACACGTAATATACATGTATTATAAATAAAATTTCAATGACGCAATGGCATTGGCGATATACAAGTGATGCAATGACGTAAGTTGAGGCACGTTGTCATGAAGGGCATCGATTCTACTGACGCAATGCTTCTTGTACTGGTTGTTATTTATCACTGTTTATCAAGAAAGTCAAAATAATAGAAATAGGGCGTCTTGATTATGTAAAATGAAGTGGAAGTTGTGTCCGGGACAGCGCCGGACGAGAAAAGACGAACAAGGCGATAACTCTTCTTACAATAAATAGTAAACTATTATCTAAAAATGAATTAACTAAGCTGGGGAAACTAACAATACAACTATGACTATTCGCATCCACATTTCCCGTGGGAAATTAATATGTATAATTACCCAAGGTAGACAGTACCGGAAAGTCCGGATAGTCGATATCGACCGACGGCGCTAAATTGGCTACATTTTATTATCTGGAAAGTGTTTTTCTTAGTTTTTTTTTTTAGAATGTAGATCCCAATGTTTATCTATTCGATCTTTAAACAACATACCGTTGACAACGCTACAGGTGTAATTATATTCCACCTTCTAGCTTGTTGCCTTAATTGGGATGCCGTTTCATTGTTGTTAGTAAACAGTTGTGACTCGAACACGGTGCAGTCATAGACTGCAGGATAGACGCATTTAACACCAACAATCTGATCCGTAAAATGTATACAGTTCATGAAATCTGTAATATCATAAGTGTTTTCGAAAAAACAACGTTTGAATCGCCACAAACATTTATTATAAAATTGTTATAGCAACATTTATTGGAATAGTCTGACTTCATTGGTCCAGGGTGTCCACTTCAACTAACTTGTCCCTGCAGTTAATAAACACGATGTTTGTTTTTGTTTTACGACGGCACTGGTCACAGTATGTCGAAACCTCGTTTCTTGCGAGCTCGCTTTCTTTTCAGTACATTGTCCAACTTTAATAATAGCCATAATCCATGTTATCGTAGATTCCACGTTTTCATCACCCCTTCCATCTTTCTGATCGTCAATTGGTTTCGCAAAATTTATGTTCTGCGTCTTCAGTAATGTGCATACACATTCTTACAATTCAAAAGTAGATGATCGTCTGTCTATACAACCTTTAGGACACACACATTTGCAATGTTGTAGGTTTTTGACCTATAAAATTGTCTATATTTGTACACAGTACACAATGGTTGGTGTATTCATGTATTTACTCTATATGGCATATGATAATTGCATCATTAGAAATGTGTTTGGGTTATTGAAATGAATAACGTTAGGCTTACAAAAAATTTCACCAAGAATCTTTTGTGAAAATCAGATAAGACAACAAATATGGAGTCCAAGCATACTTCTCTAGAAAATATATGTATGATTTGTTCAAATTGAAAAAATATCATTTGTGATAAATTCGTTTGAGAACATCAACCGTAAGTTGGTGTCGCTGAGTTTTCTCATTTCCAATTCGCCATACGGGGGAGTGTTGAGAATTTCTTTGAACAACATCGCTGACCCAGATTGTGAATGAACATGTACATGTAGATGTCGGTTACTTGTTAGTATTCCAATTACGTCGTCTGGTTTGTCGCGATCCGATTTGTCAGTAAGGCAACGCAATCGCGTGTGCCCACTGTCTGCGACTACTGAGTTTAACTGTTGAAACTGTTCTATGAGCTTTTTGTGCTTTGTCTATTTATTGGTTGTGTCTGTTTTGATGTTGAATATTGGTCTGCGTCCGTTCGGTTAATTCCACTATAATTTTTGTTTGGAGCTCAATTATATTTACTATTTTATCTGAATTTCAGCGAGTTGGATATTTGAACTGAAAATGTTGCCCATTAGATTATTTAACGAATGATAGGCTCAGATGGGTTTAGTAACTATGAATGTCTACTTTTAAATTAATTCTACGTATCACCTCTACCAACCTAAACAGAATGAATGCCTTCTGTCTCTTCAGTGACATATTTAAGTGAGTGCTGCTGCTAATGGTCGGGGAAATCCTTCTTGTTATATTTATTTATAAAATGGGCGCCATCTTCTATGCATTTTTATAGACTTGTCTATTTAAATTGATGTTTGATTTTATTAGCTCACCTAGCAACTAAGACACCTGACCAACAACTTTTTTGTGAATCGATTACTAAATCCGCTGCGATAACTCCCATTTTCAACTCCTATTTTCCAAGAGTTTGTCGACAGTTGAATGATGTTAGGGAATCTCAGATCCAGAGCCTGTTAAAGTAGAGCACCAAAACCTGGCCCCACCGGGGCTGCTTGCGGGGTACATATTGTAATAAAAATCTATTGTATACAGCAAATTCAAATAGGGGTATGGAGACACCAAAATCTCGTAAATTGCTATAGTGATGAGACAGCTGGATGCTGATCAAAGATGGCGACGAATTCGCGAAACAATAGATGGACTACTTACGCGGGTTCCCAGTAAAATTACAATCACTTCAGAGAAGATAGATACGGAATTTTTATTTATAATACGCCAGTATAATAACACCTGTAAAACTACGCATTTTTAAATTTATATATGTAAATTCCGCATCCGTCTTCTCTGAAGTGTTTGTAATTTTACTTGGAATCCGCGGAAGTAGTCCATCTATTGTTTCGCGAATTCGTCGCCATCTTTGATCAGCGTCCAGTTTTTTTTTCCATCACTATATCAACATACAGCAAAGATTAACCATTATGTACACCCAAGCACGATGGCGTCTCGATCGCTGATCGTAATTTACGAGTATTTCGGCTTCGACGTATCTCAAATATCGCCTTGTGAGGTTGTGATGTGAGGCGCCGTCTTGGGTACTAATTTTGTCACCCGGAATTCCCATTTGTTAGCTCATAGCTGGAAAACGTACGGCTATCTGCGCTGCTTGCGTTGAAACTTGATTTGAGGCACAGAAATTTCATTGAAAATGTTCTATCGTGCCAGCGATTCGTTACGTTAATTATTTTTCTATGTATTCTTGATTGCGAAAACTTTTTTTTGCCGTTCACTGTAGTCACTGCACTGTAGCATTATCTGTACACCTCATAGTGCTTTGGCACTATGCAAGGGACACATTTTCACCAGTACCCCGGGACCGCCGAATCACAGTCAGTCGCAATAGTTACATGTTTGAAACTAATACATGCAGCTTTTTTTTCCGGCGCATCATCGACAGATGAATGGCGTATATTAATTGCTGGTTTTACGTGTGCTTGTTGTACATTACGCTGATGATCTACAGAATTAAATGGCTGATTCATAATTACTCTACAATTAATTGAACATGCTATGCAACACTGTGCAGAAGAACCTCTGTGCTGTCATTCAAGACGAGAGGTATGAAACTACAGGAAACTGCAAGTAGCTGCAGCACAAAGTAAAATTCATGTCAATCAGGGTTATTCTTAATGCTAGAACGGAAGTGTTATTTATGAATTTTTTCCTCGGTGTATCTGATATTTTTCCAGGAAAAATTTCTTTGTTAGTTCTTTAGTTTTTTAGTTAGTGGAAAACGCTCAGGCATCTTAATGGAGTGCTTCCGCCTTTATTTTGTCTTTCATATGCAGTAACTTGCAATTAACATATATACATTATATATTCAAATAATTCAGCTTTATAGCAGTTGTCCTCGCCCAGTAACACACAAAGGTAGTTCTCCCAACCAGTCGACCACCTTTGCCACCTTCATCTTTTAGATCTCGGTACGTTTTTATGCAAAGTACGATTGGCGTGCGCACCTTGCGCCGACTGGTACCCAAAGGCTTTTCGGTGAGAATCAAAATAAAGACTCGAAGGCGCTTGCTACCGTTCAGCCAATCGCATCCAGTCGGCGACCGCGTTCCTTTGCTCGGCCTCGACAGCCAGTACTTTTATTAGGTTTCTCCAAATGTCCATGGTCATGTTCTCTGTAAAACTTAAAACCAATATCGAATAATTTTAGTGGATTACATGGAAACCTGTAATGACCGAATCCCCGTTTGCAAAATATATTAAATGTTAGAGTATAATAACGCGTAGTACTGTAAATGAGTACTAACAAATAGCACAGTGTCCCGAGCGGTCGAATTGTACACTAAGAAATGTTTTATCCGAGTAAATGAAAATAAGAGAAGATCCTTTTTCGCTTCTAAAAAATTGGGTTAGAAAGAAAAACAATGGTTAAGAAATATATGAATAAGAAAATATTCCTATCGATTTTATTTATTTTTCTTTCTGTTGGTTATTTATTGCTCGCTAGTGGTCACCTCAAAGAAATGTAAAGAATTTCTGTAGTTCTAAGCCTATGGCATTTTTAGCCACGTAGTTAAATTATGTTTATTATCCATCCATATTGAAGCGTTTCAAGACGTTTTATGTCTTTTGTAAATTAGGTTTCTCATTTGCTGGATCCAGTACAGCGTTGCCGTTAGGTTAACATCAGAAATGTCAAATTTTTAAATTGTGTTCATGAAGTGTTCGGCATATTTACAGTCACACAAGCTGTCCTGATCGATGCATCCTGTTTCCGGTTCTAGCTATGAAATGATAGTAGTCGTTTGTGCTTGAGTCGTAATCGAAGTGGTGGTATTACAATGGTCAGTATAGTAAAGTATGGGGGACATCGTCAGTATAGAAATCTGAATTGTGGTGTGTGTCCAAATTCCTCTTTCAGCTTTGGTATCTTAATGAGCAACTTCCTCGAAGCTTTGTGTAAAAAAAATGTTTTATTTATTTTCTAATTATTTTTTGTTTACGTCTTCGCCATTCTTGAGAGCCGCATTGAACTGCGTACAAATATTTGCTGCCAACAAAACCGATTCATATCTACTAGGACAATAAACGTGTTTTGGTTAAATCTTGGCGACCCTTTTCTATTTTTGGATGGCTCTGAATGCTTTCTCTCTGTCGTCCATTCTAAACAAAAGTCGTCGTTTCACCTTCGAGCTTGCGCAGAGGTCTCCTTAGAGCTAAAAATATCTTTTGGAAGTGGGTCGGAGGAGTTGTGAGGTTACGGGATGGGTCAAGTTAAGCCCGAATAGTCAGATTGGAATCTGGTCAGGTGCACAACGTCAACGAATTCTTGTTTGATGGCGAAATTCTTGGTAATGATTTTTTATTTATTCTTGGTAATGCGTGCTATAGCAGATTCGGTTTTGGGCAACTTAAAAAAAATTAGATAACAGAAGAATTTGAAAACAAGTTGTTAAGATGTTGACAAGATGTAGTCACTCGTTGGGGTAGGTTCCAAGAATAAAAAAATCTAAATGCTGTTTTTATGTAACAGGTCCTACGCGGTTTCCACTTCATAGTGCTGTCTCCCTATATAGTGAAAACGTATGATTCGTGTGTTTAAATTAACGTAATCACGTCTTGTCACGTATTTGGAGTGATTTTGGGCAATATATGATCTGGTGTTGCTCTTTATTGTACGAGTATATTGCAAAATCATGTTCAGATGATATTTTTTGTGTATTTTAACCTCTACCCCAATGCGTAAACAAATAAGACAATAGGCAACAGAGCTATTTTTGGGCCTTCGAATAGGAATAATCGAACTTCACGCCTCGTTTTCTCCGCATCCTGGGACACATCTACCTGGCTTTGTCCTCTGGTCATAATTTCTAGTAACATTCAAAGTCTAGAAACTGCAACAATTTAGGTTTTTTATTTCGATTTATCAAAACATCAATTATTTATTATCAAAACATTTATTGCATTAATGCAATGCGCCAGTGCACTGGAATAACGAATTTTCGGTAGTAATTTCAATGCACGATGATGACTTGCATTCGAATGATCGTGCATTGAAAGTATTCAAGTACTACACAATTTCCAACTGCACACTTTCCGCTTATTTTGCTAATAAAAATTATTTCATTCCTGAAATAATAGTAAAATATGCAATTTATTTAACGTTTCGCAGCAATGAACAAGGATACTATTTTTTTTACATCCTCTCTCCCCTAGTTAAACATGCGGGTTTTTAATATGTTTCTGTACAGAAAACATCGGAAGTCCTACCCTAAATAGCCGTACATGCTGATTGTCATCCTCAAGCGCAAATTGGGATAATTAAACCCTACCTTCCATAAGGTTAAATAGAAGCCTATTCTGACGTCGATAAAGGATTGGGATGTCTTATCTTATTAATTTTTATAACCATTTGTTATATTTTCTCTGTAAGACTTCTGAGTAACCTCTTGAGACTACGAGCTTCTGGGGTTTTCTATCCTGTTTCACATAAATTGGTTAAAGGAGAGCTTGGAATAATTATTTTCTTCAACTAGAACTTAAGAGAGCGCTCGCTTTTCGAGTGCTCATATGCAAGCACTGCTAATTTGCTCCTTGTTTCATTTTTCCGGAATTGACAACAATAGATTTTCACCGATCCCGATGCGCAGGGATCGGCGCATGAGGAAATATGTTGGGCGAGGCAAAACAACGTTTTATGCCGATTGTTGTTCCCAGCCCATAAATGTTCCTACTGTTTGCTGCAATTTGCAATGTCGTGGGGATACAGGGTGTTAATTTTTTTTTGTGTGTGTGCTTTCGTCACAATTCAATTTGGGCGTTGCGTTTTTGTTTACGATTTCTGTAGTTAAACCCCCATCAAGACAATTGTTTAAATGGAGGCGGACTTTCAATTAAATCCAAGATCACCAACTTAGACTAAGTTCATGTGCGTCCTTGCAACACGCAAAGACAATTTATTGTCAAAGCCAACTTTTTCTTTATTTACCCCGATACATTGCAATTGTTTATTGTATTGCTGAAAATGAAACCATTTTCTTGAAATGATATGTTAGAGAAGCTGTTCAATGGAATTCTTGTTTCTATAAAACATGAGCACAAAGTGATAGATACCAATTATTTGTGTCTTGTAATTACGTGTGCAAATGTATAATTTATCAAGCCAGTTTATTGCTCGTAGTTACATGTTATATAAATACTTTTTAGCGCTGGTTACCAATGATAAAATGTCGTTTCAAATTATGCGACTTTTCATTTGTTCATTAGCTGCAATTCTTATAAACGACGAGGCCATGTCCTCAGGGTCAAATTTTATTTGGCTGATCACATGCCAGCAGCTCAGTAAAATAGAACTCTACGAAACCCAACTGAAATATATTCTGATCACGTGAAAGAGTTCAAGATATTTAACCGGTACAAATATTTCGTAACATTATTAGTGCAATTCTACATCGTTTTAGAAATCACGTAATCGATGTGGTTTTCCTGGAAATTTCGGTCATTACTGAATCATGTCCTCGGTGGTGGCGGGAGATTCCTGTATATATTTCGGTTGCCAATAGGGCCCAAATTTCAATTTCAAAACAATTAGCTTTTCATAGAATTATTTTACTTTAAATAGAATTGCCTGGTTCCATATTGGTCGCTTTTATAGCTAATGTGGGGCTTGGTTCTTCCAATTAACGAAGACGAATTCGTTTGGTCATCTGAACAAGTCACGTCTTATTTGTGTAATTGATAGTCAAGTAGTATTCAATTTGAATTCTCTTCAATGTAATTACATTTTTTTCATCTATTCGCCGCGGCGATTCGTAGTTTAAGTATTTGGCGTGGCTATGTTTCAATATAGTCTAACCTAGTGTGTGAGCCAGCTACAATCGACACACGCCATCATCCTTCTTCCGGTGTCCTTGACACAAGTTATGGTGGTTATATAAGCTTAATTCGCTCACTTTTTTCTCAAGGTTGTGTGTGTGGTCCATGCTCTACGGCGCTACCTGCTTCATTATATTTGGAAGTATTTTCCCATCCACTTTTATTGCTCTAAACCTTTCGACCCCCCCTTTCATTTTCGTGGGTTTTACGCATGAGAATTTTAGGTGGACTGTTTTGCTACTTGGGACTAATCCACACGTCAATCTAAAGGTCTGGTTGCTTGGACGAATATTGCAAGAGATGATCATTTACATATTGAATGCGAGGCCCCATTGGGTATTAGCAGAATAAGGTAACACAACTGCGGCTATCACTTTTTAAAAAGTGGGATAGGGTTTGACAGCTTAGAAAGGTGTAGTTTGATTCTACGAAAGCGTTCGATTTCGTTAAGCTCACTTCCACTTCTATGACTTTCCTGTTGATTTTTGGTTGTCGATCAGATGACGTTTGAACTCGCCTATGTGACTATATCCAAACGCCGTCTGGCGGAACTATTTAGAGTACACCGACGCACCCTCCACCCGATTGCAATTTCCCACGATTGGTGAATGGGATTTCAAATTCGTTATTGCAAAACGGCTTGCCGGTTCTGATTCTTCCGTGCCTGGCGTGTTGTCCAGCCAAATGTGGGATGCGCCCGCAGATCATCCTCGCTGGCCTGTGGGCAAGGGGTTGCGTTGTGACAAAAGGAGTGAGAGTGACTTTGGCACACGTGCTTCCATCGGCATAAGAGTGGTCTTTTCTTGATGGCGCGCAGGTGAGTTATTCGAGAAATGAGGTTTTCGTTCGTGCTACCCACCTCCAAGGCTTCCCCTTATACCACCTCTTGTGCCGAACGTGGATAGGTTAACCCCCATTACTTGCTCTCTCTCGGCCGCATACCTCCACGGCGCCGCCATGGGGACGCAAACAGGTACTCAATAACCGCAAGGGGAAGAGTTGTTTTTTTATTGTAACTTTTTATGTGTGTGTGTTATGCTGGCGCCACTTTTTCTTGGTCTGCGTAGTGATATAATCGGGAAATTGCGGATATGATTGCTCCGTTATGTGAAGGCAGAGCTAACATTAAACAGCTCTGAGCTGTCTGTATTTCTCATTTCACTTTCGGGAATTGAAAGTGAACGGTTTTTTATAGTTGCACATAAAATGAGTTCCGTGATCGCAAGCTATAATTTTGGTATGAGGATTGAACAGATTGTGTTTCGAATCATGTGTCATTGCAATTGTTCAAAAATATTCAAATTGGAGAATGCTCGCTCTTGGATCTATTTGAAGGGCCGTGCAGAAATTGGGCGCTTTCAGCGGATCACTACAGATTACCATTTTCAATTGAATCTCATCCAAGTTCATTCACGCAGCCCGTTGAAATTGTTAATTTTGGATCAGGCCAAAGTGTGCAGCAAATCTATTGTACAGGAGCTCGATAATGAACGTTAAGTCAACAAAAAGTATTTATGCGGTGGTTTTATGTCGTTGTTCGCTGATGCGTCTACAAGAAAACGTAAGTTTCAAGAATGTATCACTAGTTTCGTTGCAATCTTGTACGAGAACTAGCGAGGACGACAACTCGCCAACTGTTCAGATTGATAAATTATCGTTTTTGAATGCTGATTTCGGTCATATTAAACAAACAGTAGGGAATCATCCAAACTCTATTCGGACGCCTGACCTTTTTCTAGCTGTTTCTGCGCCTTTTAGTTCATTGGTTGAGAAGTACAGTTCCTGTCATAGACGACCTGACCAACGTCGGGTGGCGCTAGTCTCGGCATCGCAGGTGTATAGTCATTAAGAAAACGCATTTGTCATTCCGCTGACTGCCGTACCTCGAAAGAAGCGAGGCGCTCGGAGCAGACACATCGCGAAGATGCTTAGCGACTAGGCTGCCCATTCTGTGGCCAGCGATTGGGGAGCGGTCCTCCGCGCCATGGCAGGGGGGTGGCTATCTTTTTTTTATATTTTTAGATAGACTGTTCCTGGCCGTACCAATCCCCGCCATGGGGACATTGACCTACAGGTGAACCTTTCCTGTCCCGCTCGCGCGTTCTCTCTCTCTCGCTCTCGCTCAATCGCCGGGTTCGCCTCCCTATCTTCCTCCCGTCTCCCACCCAGTTCGAGAGCCTCTCTTGCTCTTCGTCCGTCGTCCTCCGCCCCGACATAAACAAAATTTCGCTTGCTTTCGTTTACCCCCCGAGACCCGAAGTCGTAGCGAGCAGCTAACCCTTAATTTCCGTCGTTGCCTTGTGTTTAGTTTTGTTGATGAGCGTTTGGGCACGGAATATCAGAGTGATGAACCTAATTACAATTACAATATGTAACCACTAGCAGCCCCCAAGAGAGGGGCCTATGGCGGGGGTCGAACGACCAGTTGTATCTGAGATATTTGTTAAGGAGG